>JSYV01000138.1:0-31563 GCA_000787455.1 Evansstolkia leycettana | reverse complement strand
AGAGATGGGTGACACGATTCATTAAGCGGCATGATGAGCTTGCATCCAAATATAATTGCAAGTATGATTATTAATGAGCGCAATGTGAGGATCCAGAGATCATCAAGAATTGGTTCAATCTTGTGCAGAATACTATAGCAAAATATGGTATTCTAGAATAAGATATCTACAACTTTGATGAGACTGGCTTTCAGATGGGTCTGGCATCAACAGTAAAGGTTATTACTGGCTCTTATCATTCTACCAGTTATGTATGAGCCCTACAGCCTGGCAATTGCAAATAGGTGACTACTATTAAGACAATTAATGCAGCTGGATGGGCCTTACCACCTATGATCATATTTGCTGGCAAGGTTCATCAATCTATATAGTATCAAGATATATCGCATGATTGGACTATTAGATTGAGTGAGAATGGATAGACTAATAATAAGCTTGGCTTTCAATGGCTTCAAGAGGTGTTTGAAAAGCATACTGCAGCACGTACAATAGGGAGATATCGCCTACTGATCCTGGATGGTCATAGCAGTCATGCCACTGCAGAATTTGACCATTTCTGCAAGAATCATCAGATCATTCCTCTCTATATGCCTGCTCATTCATCGCATCTCTTGCAACCTCTTGATGTCAGCTGTTTTGCACCTTTGAAGCAGATATATGGGCAGCAGATTCAGATGAGCTTCTTTTGAATCATATTCAGGGTCCAATTCGCCACTTTCAGTATTAGGGCCTTCCCGGTAGTTTTTGAGACTATAGTATTCATCGTGTTTTTTTTTGGTCTTCGAAACCGTTGGCGATGATGACTTGGGCAGTACTTAAAATAGGTGATCGTCAATCTTTGCCAGTAAATCCAGTGACAGTTATGGAATATGATTGCATTGTATAACTGTCAATATGATAGAGAATCCAGACTCATCCAGTATTTACCTTCAATACTTGACCCTTCCTTGCTTATATCAGCTTTCACTGAAGCTGTGACATCATTGTCTGGGTTTATATTCTTTGTTGATTTTGCCTTAACGCTGCTGTGAGAGAATATGATGTCTGTTGCAACAGAGACATTATCGTGTGGGCCATAGAGACAGATCTGAAGGCCTCTTTGTCTTAGACGCATTTGGCGTAGGCTCTGCATCTTGCCGACAATTCAAGAATAATAGTGCTGGGCATACTCTGTATATCTTGAGATATAAGGTTCATTTACTATTAAATACTCTTTAGCTCGTCAGTGGCAAAATTGAGATCTGGTTACCACTGGCAAGCAAGCCCGTTTAGAGCCCTTGACAACATTGGCAATAAATAGGATTCTGTACATTTCTTTTGAACCAAGGAATGCCTTTGCTAGTTACCTTCACCCCGCACACATGCCCCTTGGTGGCTGGCAGTCTGGTGATTATCAGGTCATTAGAATGGATCTGGAACCTTGGTACTCACTAATCACAAGCTATTTCCCAGAACAATGAGTCACTAAAAAGAATTCTATGTTCAATATTGGTTAGAAGTGACATCATATCCCAGGCACATGTTTGCCTACAATCATATATATTTGCTGGGCATGCCTCTAAAGGTGATCTCGGGACCGTCCATGACCTGCTCCTGACCCAAAACAAGCAGACATTGATCTAAATCAATTCGATAATATGGAGGACCAAAAGAAGGGAGAGATCAAGAAGAAGGTCACCATCTCATCCTCATCTGACATGATATGAAATGCTTAAAGCTTTCCAAGTCATCTGCCAAACCGGATGCCCAATCACCGACTCGTTATGGGGCCGTTCCCTTGAGAGAGAAGCTGTTTTCACAGCAGTCAAAAGTTTGAAGCTGAGTATCCATTATACTATCTAACTAACAGTTATATTACAGCACCGTACATACTTTGACTCTGCCGATTTCGCTCTAGAGTCCGCGCACAAAACATCTGAAATCTCTCATCCCGAAACTGGGACCCATCATCCTCTACGTGCAAGCATTTCTCACCCATTTTCTCCTGTGCCAAACTCGAGCAATATTGGCGAGGATCCAAACAAAGGATTTGACATTGTCAATCACCTAGATACTTCGAAGCATGGAAGTCATCTACGTGAACACAGTGAAGAAGAGACAGCGAAGAACGCTGAGGTTGATCCCTCAAACCAAGTTTAAAAGCAACAGAGTGTTATATATAGCGTCAGGTTCACTAGAATATACCATAAGGGGAGAATGGGAGAGGAAATTGTCATATCCTGTTGTCAACTACCCAACTAATGCTTCTTGGGAGTGAATACATCATTCCAGAACTATATCTGGGTACAGCCAACTACATCCAGCATTCAGTCTTATTCAGTGTTTACAGGATGAGTTGCAAATTATTGCAGAAACACTGTTCTTTTCCCATAATCACATCAATAGGCTTGGGTTGTAAGGATCCTCAAGCCTTTAGTGTTGGCCTCGTAGGATATACACCTCCATCAAGGTTTGTAGTAGACTTGTGCTGTTTATTGAACATGGTTTGAAGATGACTATAGCAGGTCTGCCATCTACCATTTGATATCAACAACAGATATACATGCAAGGCTGGCACTATACAGATCATATATATAATCTCCCGTGTTAGGCCTATCTACGTAGAAGAAGGATTTCGTTCCAAATGAGTAACACCTCTCACATTCAAACTAGCTACCGCAGAATCTACAGAGACAAGCTGGGCCATGGTGGTAGTCCACTATGGGGTTATACTGTTGAAGGCAAACCTCAATTGACGCTTGCTCTTCTGCTTTCAGCATCCTCCTCCTCCTCCGAACAAGTATGACCCCTGCCTTGTCACCCATCCGAGGGTTCCAGCAATCTCACCTGGGAAGTGAGAATTTAACACTTGGGGAGATTGTCTGTAATAGGGAGAGAGAGGAAACGGAAAGATCAGACATTGTTTATCCACATGAACTACCTTGTAGAAGGTTATGTGGTTTTTGACTTACGGGTGTTGCAGTTCGAAGAAGTATAGTAGCCATTGACATAGCAGTCCAAGTCGGCATTGTAATCCCAGGTGCTGTTGGAAAACATCAAAAGGTGAGCAAGATGACGGCCTTGACATTCACTCATCGACTTCTGCGGATTTTCGAGGACTAATCGAGGCTGAACTCACCAGTTATTCTCGTAGCAGTCGGAAACCGCGTAGCAGGTAAAGTCCCAGCTGTAGCCCGGGGTAAGGTACCAGGTGACAGTGCCGCCGAAGCCTGGGCTGGCACGGCAGTTGACATCGCCGTCATTGCTGTCAATCGTGCAGACCTGGGTCGAGCGCTTCGTAAGAGGGTTATTGGCGTCGGCTGGGGTGGCACCGGGTGGGTTTGCACCAGGAACTGGGTTGGCAGCAATGGCCAGAGGCAGAGCCAGGTAGAGAAGAGTAGAGATGAACTTCATGTTGGATGATGAAGGGAGGATTGGCTTTAGATTGCTTGATTGCTTGAGATTTGCTGATTCTGAGATGTCTTGAGAGGCTGTTGAGTTCGAAAGCATCTGGTGATGGAGATTCGACTCCTTTATATCTTCGATTTCAGCATGCCGACGTGGGTCGCAAAAGGAGATCTGTCTCTCCAGGGCTGAATATGACTCCGTTCATAATACGAGATAGGTGTCGAACCGTCCAGAGCGCAATTACCGTTTCTGGTATACTCTTCAACTCCCAGGACCTAAATATGCAAGATGTTGAATGGAATACGAGGCCAGATGTTTGCTCAGACATTGAACGTGAGAGAATAGAGATCATACAAGGAATCATTGCAGAGAGGTTGGCAACTCGTGTTGTTTCCGGTCATCGGCCTTGAGTCCTGAAATAGATGAGTGCTCGTGTTTGCCATGTACGAGGCTGCCTGCCTCCCAAGTCGAATTGAATGGTATACGATGTTGCATTGCCAAGGAAGATGAATATGCTGAGGTTCAGCTTGCTCTTCTTTAGAAATACAATGGGCAAAGAAGAAATGATTTGTGAGATAGAAGTCAGGCAGAAGGAGGATAAACAGACGGTGATGGGTTGATGTCCAAACATACCTTTTGGATAATATGGGATGGATAATAATAGATTTCCTCGTATTTTTCTAACGTTATGTCCAGGTGTGTTGTCAAGACTCGCTGATTACTTCCACTTGGGATGCTTCCAAGACAAGACCTTTCGTATATCGAGATGCAGAAGTAAGACCATGCATCTCATCCCGGACATGGGAGGAACAAAGCACATCCATAGTGAGGATGTGGGATGATTCTCTGATCAGTGTCTAGACCTTCATCAAAAGGGATAATAGATAGATAACTAAAACCAATTGCTTTTGCCTATACACAAAAAGGCTACGACAGGTATTGACTGAATACTTGATACCATCCATTCGTAGTGCAGCTGCAGCGCGGAGAGACAGCACTATCTAACCGCATGACCCCTATAGGGCTCCCAACACTGGAGAGTGAGATGGAGTCGCTGGTAAATTAAATATAACGCTGCTAATAATAATAATAATAGCATCCCCAGACTAGCCAACGCAGGGTTCAAGCATGCATATGCATCCTGGGGAAGGACTCGGATGTGTGCGGAAAGACTTGCTATGCCCTGACTGTCAGGGTGGCAATCGATTCGAAAGACACTTCAGCTCCTCCTGTAGCAGATACGAACTTGGCACAGAAGTATCCTTAGTCTTCATCAGCAAATCATATCTCTGCCTCTTCCGAGGCTGATGGAGGCAGACGCGGCAAGTTCCTCCATTGCAGATCGTCCGCGAGATTGACCAGTAAGAAAGGTAACTGCAATTCATTCAGGCGAAACACACATCACAGAAGAGATTGACTGTTACTAAACTTGCCCCATGGCACAGCTTAGATCCCAAGATCAAATCCCCATTCGTGGAGGAACCTGCCGAAACGGATCAGACGACGCCGTGGCACCAGCGGGACGAAGCAGGATCCCCAGGCACGGATACGAGGACTGAAAGAAACCCTGCAGTGTCACCGCGGCGGATGTCATTGGGGAAATCTGGGGTGCATCGAACCAGAGATTCGAGAATACGAAGACACTGGGTAAATATCTCGGAGGGCCAGCCCGTCCACTCCGGTTCGTGCCATGATTCTTCTTCTCGGGGGACAAAACACAAGGCTAAGAAGTTTTGCCTTAATCCTTGATCTAGCGCATATTACCAGTCTGACAATTGCATACGGGAGCAATCTGATTATTGGCTCGCGGAATCATTCTTGTTTTGTCTAGCATAGCACCCACGACTAAACATGATAGTCCAGACGTCTCAAACTTGGCTCGGTTACGAGATATCCTTCAATGAACCGTCTAGTCTTACGACCGTGTTGGCCTCGTAGAATATACGCCTCTGATGATTGTCGTAGTAGATTGTCGTGCTGCCTGTTGAGAACGGTTTCAAGGTTGCCGCCGTGAGTCTGCCATCCTGCCACTCAATATCGACTTCGATATTGCCTCTGGCGCGCAATCCTCTGATGAACCCGGTCGGCCATGCTGAGGGAAGAGCGGGAAGAAGATCAATTGCGGTCATGCTGCTGCGCAACAGCATCTCCGCAACCACCGCTGCACCGCCGAAATTGCCATCGATGACAAAGATATTCGTCTCGGCGCCCGCAACACCGGGCATGGAGTACGTCAGGAGATTCTCAAAGCACAGGTCTCCAATCAAGTGGCCGAGCTGATTGAATGCGTTTTCCGAGTCGTTCAATCGAGCGAAATTGAGCCCAAATAGAGCCGCAGTGAACTCAATGTCTTCGATATCTGCGCGCGCCTGCCGGTTCTCCAGGGTCACCCGTGTCGCTTCCGCGAGGTCTGGGGTATGGCGCGAAGTGATCTGGTCGCTTCGACACAGGGCCATCGTGTGCGATAGGTGACGATGGCCAGGCTGGGCCTCTTCAAAGTCTTCCAGCCATTCCTGCAGCTGGCCTTTGTTGCCGATCTGGAACGGGGGAAGTTTCGCCAGAGCATCTTCCAGCCTCTGCGCAAACGCCCTGTCCACTGCCAGTTCGTTGGCAGCATAAACGCAGAAGCGAAAGAGATCTCTGACCAGAACGATGTCCACCGTCGGCGCGAACGAGAGATGGTGTTCTGGCTTGGGTTCCTTGTCGGCCTCCAAGAAGAAGCTGTTTTCGGGTGAGACCGAGGGTCCAGTGACGAGATACCCTTTCTCGGGGTGCACCGTCATGTAATCCAGGAAGAACTCGGCCGACTGCTTCAAAACCGGGTATGCATGTCGAGCCAAGAACGTCCGATCCAGAGAATACTCGTAGTGTTCGATCATATGCGTTGCGATCCAGAGGCCGCCCGTCACGTTGAGGCCCCAGGAGGTTTCCCAGCCCGGATCTGTGAACCCCCAGATATTCGAGAAAACGTGCGCAACCCAGCCCGCACAGCCGTAAAACTGCGCGGCAGTCGACTTGCCGGCTTCTGCAAGGGACGCGATGTAGTCCATGAGAGGGGCGTGACATTCCCCCAGATTGGCGATCTCGGTGGGGAAGTAGTTCATCTGCGTGTTGATGTCGAGATGGTAGTCGCAACTCCAATTCATCCGATTCGCTTCGCCGTCATTCCACAGGCCCTGCAAGTGCAGTGGTAAGAGCGAGTCCTTCCGAGTTCCCGCAATTGTGAGATACCGGCCATACTGGAAGAACAGGGCAAACAGATCCGGATCGCCATCGTATCGCCCTGAAGCTTTGAAACTCGACTGTCTCTCGTTGATCGGTCGACCCGTCTGCTCGCTTTGCCCGAGATTGATGCTCACCCGGCCGTACAGCTGCTGGTGATCCTTGACATGCTCGGCTAAGAGCTGCTCGTAGGTTCTGCTCCGCGCTTCCTTGAGCTGGATGGCCGCAAGTGACTTCCAGCTCTCATCATTGGTATGCCGTCTGAAGTCTGTATTGAATGCAATGATGACCACGACCGAGGAGGCATTGTGGACCCTGATTGTCTGGTTGTTCTCGTTGCTGCTGTCAACAACCGAACCGTCCGATGAGCTGATCGATACCACTCCGTGGCCCCGTATGCCACACTGTCCGTCGCTGTGCACATTCTCGACGGCTTGAGTGTTGAATTCCAGAGAGCAGTCTCCAGCGTTGCGGCGTGATTTCACGGTGAATTCCTTGGTCTCGCCGGTCATAGACAAGGTCAAAGAAAGCCCACTAGGGCAGTCTGTTCGAAGCCGGGAAACCAGAACCTGCTGGGGATGCGACACCCAGGTTTCTCTGTGGTACTGGTAGCCGTTGAGGGTATAACGAACGGAAGCGATGGCGCTGTCCAGATACAACGTCCGCTCGAAATCACGAGGAGAATGAGGGTGGTCCATCTGTAGAGACACACTGGCGACACCCAGGTTGGTGCCGAAGTTCTGCTTCGCCGGCTGCAGGTACTGTTCAGCCAATTCCTCACCGCCGACATAGTCGTTGGCAAAGTATCGACGACGCATCTCATCGAGCGCTGCTTTGCCGCCATAGCACTCTGGTGATGGCTCAGACTTCCCGGACCAGAACGTAATCTCAGTCAGTCTCCATAGTTCCTGGTTCACGTCTGATATCACGACCGCGCCAATCCTGCCGTTTCCAATCGGCAGGCCTTGCTGCCACGCCGTCGCTGGAGTATTGTAGCGGAGAGATTTGGGCATGGTGAGGTGATGGCGAGCAAGATCACCGCAACACCGACGATGAACGATTCAGATGAAAAGAAAATGCGGAATCACTCATTTATCGGATATCGGTCTGGATAATACATAGACTGAACTCGAAATTTCGTTGGTTTTGTCGTATGGTCTGCGCGCGGTGGGATTCTCGGCTCGATTCTCGGTCTTCTCCTGTCTTCTCCTGTGGGGTCTGTGGGAAAAGCGTCTGCCAAACGCGTCGTCGTCCAGTCGGTCGATCGGCCAGAATCTCGGTCGTTGCAAAACCCTATTCTCACGGAGTCAATCCATTCTCGGCCAGAGATGCTGGCGGGACGCTCTCCCCCAAGTTTCTGGGAGCATCTGGAGCAGAATCAGGTCGAATGGTCAACGGTTCCAGATCCCCCGCAAATTTCCCCGTATTTCTCCAGAATTGTCGCGTTGATCATTGCCAGGACTGTTTGGACGTGAACCAAACAGCGCCGAGAGCTCAGATATAAATAAACGCCATGATCCATCCACGTCGGACTTGCTGAGGCTCATCGACAAACTTCATCGCGCATAAGGCTCATCCAACTCCTGCCCAGACACAAACCGATACACCCCGCCCATCGCTGTGCCAAAATGGAGAAAGCCCAGGCGCAGTGCGAGGAAAACGCGACAACCGTCGAGGACGGTGTCCCCGCGAGCGAGATGACGGGCAAGATGGACGCCATCAGTCGCGAAATGGCCAACCGAGCCACGGCCACAGAGCACGAGCTCGGATACTGGGAAGCATTCCTCATCTACCGCAAGGGCGCTTTGTGGTCGATGTTCATCTCCCTGTCTATCATCATGCGCGCCTACGACATTGAGATCTCCGGCAACTTCTTCGCGCTGCCGGCCTTTCAGCAGCACTTTGGTGTCTACTATCCCGGCCATGGCTGGCAGATCCCAGCCAAGTGGCAGGTCGCCATGTCCATGGGCTCGCTGGTCGGCCAGATCATCGGCGCCTATCTCGTCACGTTCCCCATGGAGAGGTTCGGCCGGAAGAAGACCTTTGCATGCTGCCTCGTGCTCACGGCGATCTTGACATTCATGCAGTTCTTCGCCAGCAACATTGGGGTCCTGACCGCGTCCATGTATCTGTCCGGGATCATCTGGGGCAGCTACTGCGTCATTGCAACCACCTACGCCTCCGAGGTCCTGCCCCTGCGCCTGCGGGGTTTCCTGACAGGCTACATCAACCTGTGCTACGTGATGGGCCAGTTCATCCAGACGGGAGTCACTCGGGGCTTCATCTCGCGCACCGACCAGTGGGCCTACCGCATCCCCTTTGCAATCCAATGGGTCTGGCCGGTTATTCTTCTGGCGGGCTTGTCGTTCGCCCCCGAATCTCCCTGGTGGCTCATCCGTCAAAACCGCATGGATGATGCGGAACGGTCGCTGCGCAGACTCTCCCGGCCCCATCCCAAGGTCGACACGCGAGAGACGCTGGCGATGATGGTCAAGACTAACTTCCTGGAGCAGGAGATGGAGGTGGGCACGACGTACGCCGACTGCTGGAAGGGTTCCAATCGCCGGCGGATGGAGATCTGCATCCTGCTGTTCGTCGTCCAGAATTTCTCGGGGAACCCCGTCGGGTTCGCGACCTATTTTTTCGAACAGGTCGGCCTGACTAGCAAGCAATCCTTCGATATGGGCATCGGACTAAACGGGATGGGCTTCGTTGGCACCGTCCTCTCTGCGATCCCGCTGATTTACTTTGGCCGACGATCCTGCTACCTCTTTGGCTTATCGTTCATGGTCTCGACGCTCTTCGTCGTGGCCTTGCTCTGCTTTGCCCATGACTATGCCACGAACGATGTCTACCGGTGGGTGCAGGCGACCCTTCTCGTCGTCCTCGCCTTCGTCTGGCAGATGACTCTGGGCCCCCTCACCTACGTTGTGGTTTGCGAGACCCCGTCCACGAAGCTTCGATCCAAGACCATTGCCATTGCGACCTCCATCGATGCTCTCACGGGCTTGGTCACCACCGTCATCGGTCCGTACCTTCTCAACCCCGGCGCGGCCAATGCGGGCGCCAAGATTGAGTTCCTTTATGGCGGGATCTCCGTGTTCTCGCTCCTCTGGTGTTACTTCCGTCTGCCGGAGACCAAGGGACGCACGTACGAAGAGCTGGATCTGATGTTTGAGCGCGGTGTTCCCGCTCGCAAGTTCAAGAGTTATGTCATCGGAGAACTGGACGAGGATTGAGCGCAGCTGAATTGAAGACCGGGGGATGATGAAACGTATTGACGAAACTACCAGATTTATGGCTTGCGTCTGGGGAACATCGACTGCTATGTAGCTAGTTCCTTTGGCTTTACGTTGTTTGCCGAATCGTTATGAGAAGATTGCGAGACTCGGTCTTTTTTTCCCATACCATATTCATATCTATATAACGCGAACAATTCGATAGCCAAATTGCTCTTCCTTTACCCCTGACTGTGAAACCACGTACTGGATCCTACGTGCTAAGTTCAGTAGACAGCTAAAGTTGTATATTGTAATGAAAGAGGAGAATTGAGGAAAGTAGAAACACACAGAAAAGATACTACCCGATTCCTGTAAAATGCAGGGCTTTCCGTCTTCCATACTGTGTCAAAGTACAGGATGGGACATGTAAGATGTCGACAACAGGAGATGACTTCTCGCAGCCAGCTAACACTGCAAGAGTCCAGCATCATCGCAGCTACCCATCATCGAAAGGGCCACAAAGTCCGGAGGACTAGGCAGCGGCGAGAAATCGTTCTGTGAACACTGATCGTCCCCGTGGACGTTCATTAACGAATCAAGCTCATCGAGAGCAGGCGGCAGAGATGGCGATGCCAAAACGCAAGACACCTTCTGCGACAGGGACTGTCGCATCTCCGGATCCATCAGATGTGTGGAAAACAGCAAGTCGCTGAGGCCTTTCAGAGTCTCGCGCGGCCCGACCAACATCGCCGACGTGGCATGGTCCGCCGGCTGGCACGAGATTGAGTCGGCCAACGCGCTGGCAATCTCATACATCTTCGATTCCATGCCGGGTCCGTGGACCTCGAACGCGTCCGGAGGGATGTGCCTCAAGCTGCTGAGCGCGTCCTGGGCGATCTTCGTCGGGTACGAGATGCTCATCTCGGATCGCGCGCTCGCGGGGGCGACATAGCCCAGTTGGATGGACAGCTTCCATGTCAGGGAGCGGATCCAATGCTGCGTGAGCACAATGTCCACCTTTTGGATGTCGTTGGCGCGCCTGGGGATGTCCGTCGGCAGTTGCAACTCGCGCTGGATCAGCAGCAGCTCCTTGTGGCTGAGGGAGACGGACGAGCCCTGGGCGGTCCATTTGGTAAAGAACTCGTTGCCCGGCGTGTTGAAGAGCGTGACGAGATTGACGAAGCCGGCGACGAGGTCGGGGAAATCCTCGTTGTCCGTGGTGGGCAGGCTGATCGGTTCCAGCACCGTCGGCAGGCCGTACCGGATGCACAGGTACCGCTCCGTCATGAACAGCAGGAAGTACAATTTGCGCATGATCTGCCGCTCTTTGGCGCTGAGCTGGGGCTGCATGTACGTCTCCTCGGTATGCATGCCCAGCAAGTTGGCGAAGGTGATCGCCTCGCGAATGTAGAAGAAGGCCGTCTGCGCACGCGATGGCTGTCGGCCATAGTAGATGTGCAGGAAGTACGACGTCAGCACCGAGTTCAAGTTGACCTGCTCCATGTAATCCAGGGTCGCTCGAATGCGCTTCGCCTCACGGACAAAGACGTCTGCGGTGAGCTGCTCTTGCTGCATGAGGGATGCATCCCGGTGCTCATCGTCGTCACCCTCCCGGATGGTCTGATTCAGGTGCGACAGCGTCGCTCCGCACAGCGCAGTGACCAAGGCGTATAATTCCCGGTTGCCGCTGTTGGCCTCCAGCTGGTGGATCAGGTCCTCTGCGATCAACATGGGCCAGATCCCGTACAGCTTGTCCTTGTAGAGGAGCAGTACCTTGCGCAGCAGGCGTAACGAGAAACGCGGATGAGGCCCGCTGACCCCTGGCGACGACCAGGCGTAGTGATGGCCGCTGTCGCTCGCGGGGGATTGCTGCAGCGTCCCGCCAGGGGCAGGGGGCGACATCTGAGATTTCCATATCTTCAGCAGCGATGCCTGTCGCAGACGACTGGGACCGCTCTTCCGCCGCTGGCGAAGGAATGTGCATGTCAGCCCATGTTGCAGACAGCGCCTGCAGGGCTGATCGCCTTCGCATTTGACCTTGCGAATATTGCAGCAGTCGCATGCCCGCTTCGGTGGCATGGTTGAGGGACTGATCCGCGACAGGGCAGAAGCACTCGTGGTTCGCGAGATAGATATGGCCGAGAAACTGCCCGCACGGCTCCTGGCCTGAGAGGAGTCGGATCCCACGGTGGAGATAATTAGGATAAAATGCGGACTCTGGCCCCAGTCTGCAAACCGCCGAATGAAGATCTCAGGATTTGCGGGGATAAAAAGAGGGGGCGGAAACGCAATCCCGCCGAATTCAGTCAGTAACAACTACGGACAACAGAATTATTAATGGCGCACGATGATTGCAAGAAAGAAAGCATCTGTAAGCTACATGGACGGGTCTTGTCTAGCTCATTCTGCACACGTCGTCGTGTTTGTCGGTCTTGATGTCTAAGTACAGCGCGGGAGATACAGATCTACAAGCATGAAGTGCTTCATTGTAAAGAGTAAACACACCAACCACAACCTCCCCTACCCCACAACAGAGCGCCACAGCGATGCAGGCAGATCGGTGTGGTCGATTTCCGAGATGTGCGGCAGGATCGAGGGCAAATTCTCGGTCCTCAGCGCAGGATAATGCTCCCTGATGGCGCGGAGCAGCAGGTCGTACCAGATCCTGTACCCTCTGCCGGAGAAGTGCACGCCATCGGTGAGCAGATCCTTCCAGTCCTTGCACTCGGAAAAGGCCTGCCACAAATCCACGAACGGCACATTGAGCTCCTGGGCCACGTCGCGGGCCGCGTCGGAGTAGATCCGATTCGTCTCGCTCGACCGATCCGTGATGGCACCGTTGTTGTCGTGAACCAGCGCTGGCCCCACGAGAATCACAGGGATGTTGCGGAGCTGTGCCTCCGCATGCAGGAATCGCAGGTTCTCTGCGTAGCGATCGCACGGCACATGCTGCTGGATGTTGGTCGCATCGGCCGCATCGTTCGTGCCGAAGAAGACGGTCAGCAGCCGAATCTGGTGCCCGCCAGCGGTCTCTGCGTCCAGGATGGGGCCCAGAATATGGCGTGCGTCTTCGGTGTTGTACCCTCCATATCCGTGGGTGATCACTTGCAACTTGCGAAAGTACTCGTGCTGCAGGGCGGGGGCAATGTTGAAGCCATATTCCTGGTTCGAGCTCAGCTCCGTGATCGAGTCGCCGAAGAGCACAATCTTGTCGACAAGGACTGGAGGTGCCATGGTGGTCGTAGCGTGAGGAAGTAAGTTCTGCCTTTCTTGTCGTCTTAAAAACAAATCTTGAAACACACACAGTCAGCCAGAGCGTTTCGGAGAGCCAGAAGGAGTGGCTGAAGCTCCTTTTTTGGGTTACACAGCAGCGTCCAGTCTCGGTGCGATTCTCGGGGATATGAAAAGCGAACCAGGTGGGGCAGACAGGCTAAGATGACCGAGGAGAAGCTCTCTTTTCAAGCATACGCTGTACAGAGTAGCTGCTGACGATCCGCTGGAGTGATCAGCATGGAAGAAACTGAGCCCGAGGGTCATTCTGCGTACGATTGCACGAGCATATCGGCGTCCACCTTAGAATACACAAAATTAATGTCCCAAAATGTATGTGAGGACGGACGGGTTACTCCTTTTGTCTCGCTATTGCATTTTTGATCGACTCATCGCTTCATTTCACTACTGTTATTCGTCTTTGGCATCGTATTGCTACCAAGAGATCAAGCCGATTCGTCTGGCCAGACACCCGAACACAACCAAGCCCATCATCTCTCCCCTCCCTAGGCCTCCAAGTACAGAAGCTGGGACTCGAACTTGTCGAGATAGGCCGTGTAAGACTCAGAGACCTTGGACGAGTTCCCCTTCCACACGTCGGTAAATTTCCACTCTCGGCCTGCAATTCCCAGGTCGCTCAACGACACCGACACCTTCTGCACACCCGCCAAGGACGTGCCAAACCCTCCGTTCCCTAGGTCGGGCCCGTAATTGACCAGCAGGACATACGCCTTATGGTTCTCCGCGGGACCAGCGATCCACGCTTGCAACTGCTGGGCCAGGTTGTTCCCAGTGCCTGGATTCCGCGGCTGCATCGGATACTGGGCCGTGAAATCCGCAGCGGCCACTGTCTGCGGGCTGGTCAGCAGCTGGAGTCCCAAGTCGTCGAGGTTGGTGAGGTCCGAGCCGATGATCAGGTTGGCGGCCGCTCCGAGCCAGTGGTTCATGATCGTTGTTCTTTGGATGTCGCTGGCTCCAGTAAGGTTCTCGGGGTTGCCAACAAACAGATTGTCCATGTCCGGGTAGATGGTGATGGGAACCCCGCGTTGCTTCTGCAGCGAGATGTACTGCCGATAGTTGTCAATGGCGCGTTGGACCACTTGCCACGCCACGAACGTGTCGGTGCCATAGTTGTCGATGTCCTGGTCGGTTCGCAGGGACTCGGCAAGGCCACTCCAGACGGGCAAGTAGGTCTCATTCCGGCACAGTTTCCAGGACAGATCCAGCCGGATCTGTCGACCGGAGTGCTCGATCGCCTTGCGGTATGCCTCCACGGCGGCGCTGTTGTTGCAGACCAGGTTTGCTCCGTTCCACGGGCTTCCAGGAGTCACAAAGTCGAGCTTGATCATGTCGACCCCCCAGGACACCCACAGCTCAATCAGCGAATCGTGCCATTGCTGGACGCCGTCCTTGGAGAAATCCCAATCACAGTAACCCAGTCCGTTGTTGTTGCCATTCAGCACATCCTGGATGAGAATATCGGTCCCCTTGATCGTCCGGTTGGCAGCACCGCAGGGCACGCCCGGAATGACATAGACGCCGAGCTTGAGCCCATGCCCATGTAGATACTCGGCGAGCTGTGGCAGGTCGAAAAGGCTGGGGTTGTATTGGATCCTGCCGTATTCGTCAACATCGTTGGTCGACCATCCGGCGTCCAAACTGCACAGATCGTAGCCAGCTGCTTGGAAGGGGGGCTGCGAGAGAACCGAGCACTGCTTGACCACACTCTCCTGGTTCAAGCCCGTCCAACCAGGAATGATAGTCGGGTCCGATAACGCCTGAATGCCCCACGAGTTCCATCCTCTTCCAGACGATGTAAAGCCCCCTGCGGTTTTGGCCGTTTTCAACACTTGGAGCGGACCGGAATTGGCCTCTGGCTGTGGGTAGCACCCATCGAGGACCGTATCGGTACGATCCTGGACACAGAAGCCCGGCCCCGTGGTCGAGATATTGCCTGTTGGGGAGAAACAGCCCGGTTCGGCGGCCATCCAGAACCATTGGCCGTCATAGCCATCATCCCAGGTCCCCGTAGTCCAGCCATCCAGAAGACAAAAGTCGAGAATGTCTTCAAAGGCACTCGTATAGTCGCTGTTGCTGCCTCCAGAGGCTTCCTGCTGCATGTAGAGATTGCCTGCCGCGTCCTGACAGTATTCCTGAGTTGCGTTCGCCGCAAACTGGCTCAAACAGTCCTGAACCGTCTGATAACACTCCTGGGTGAAGTTGACGGAGCCAGGGGTGTACTGTGACCCACCGCATTGCCATTGAGAGGCGGCTGGGCGCACCGCGATAGCCGTGATGATAATGAGGAGCGTTGCAAACATGCTTGTTTCCAAATTTTTTCTTTTTTGTCTTGGGTTCCAATCGCAGCTCGCATCCTCCAGAGGGACAGATGCGAGACAATATTCCGTACACCGTTTTTAAGATGAGGGTCTCCGGAGATCTGCAGTTGTATCGCGGTCGAATTGTCGGTCAGACTGCGTCTTGCGGATTAGCAACAATGTCAGACTTCCCCGCCCTTTCGATGTAACAGGAGGTTACTAGCTAGCGATGGAGTCTTTCCAAAGGCATAGCATCTGAGCCCAGGCCGTGCAGGACGGTACTTGAATCGTCAAACCCCGCAGATGGTATTGGGTCGTCGGACATTTTGGCCTTACGAATACGATTAAACTTTTGATGTCGCTGTCCATTGCAAAAAAAGCACAGACATTGCCTGGCAGAAACTGATCCTCGTTCAGGAGACTTAAATGCCCGCTGTCTCAGTTGATGTCAAGATGGACTCTCCCCGAATATCCCGGCGGGGGTTCACGGGCGAATGCTCGGTCAACCAAGTGAGTCTAGAATTTTCACTTTGAGCACTTGGACAGACATGCCCTTTCCTGATCAATCCCCGGCTATTATAAAGCGAGCTTGAATAGATCAGCTGTTGGTACATGATGACGATGATGATCAGAACAAGAAGAGAAAGGTACATTTGGCCGAGGTAAGGAAGATATAATCACCAGCCCCGAGTCTGCTAATCAGGTCTCTATGAATTGAGATAGACTGTTCCCAACATCGTTGAAAGGATAGCTTATTACCATTGGTCGTCATCGGTAGCGTGGGTTCTGATACCGTCTGTACTGTTCTACCGCGTCGCCGCCTCGATGTCAATGTCTGTCAACATGGCAAGTATCACCATCACATCGTTCAAAACTCATGGTTCGTGCTCGAAACCACCAGGGATATGCCCTCATTGACACGTGCTATGCTCATCTGTTCGCTCGCAGACCTAAGATTCCCGACGAGCCTCGACCTCTCAGGTTCCGATGCGATGAATGACAAACCCGACTATAGCGCCGCGTACATTATCCTAGACACGACTACCTCGCTCAAGGGTCATGGCTTTTCCTTCACGATCGGCCGAGGCAACGACTTGGTCTGCTCTGCCGCGGCGTTGATAGCTCGTCAGCTTGTGGGTAAAACACTCGCAGAGCTCACTGCAGACATGGGGAAGACATGGAGGCAATTGGTATCCGACTCGCAGCTGCGATGGGTCGGTCCAGAGAAAGGAGTGATTCACTTGGGATTGAGCGCTTGCGTCAACGCGCTATGGGATCTATGGGCGAGGGCCGTGGAGAAGCCCGTCTGGCAGCTCGTAGCAGAGATGACGCCTGCGGAATTTGTGAGATGTATCGACTTCCGGTACATCGAGGACGTAATCTCACCCGCGGAGGCAATCTCCATGCTTGAGGAACTAGAACCGACAAAGTCGGAACGGCTTGATGAGGCGCGAAGAAACCGTGCCGTCCCAGCATACACCACTCAAGCGGGATGGTTGGGCTACTCGGATGAGAAGATGGCAGATTTGATGCGACGGATGCTGCAAGATGGCATGACGAAATTCAAACTGAAGGTGGGCGGCAACATTGACGATGATAAACGTCGTCTCAGACTAGCACGGGACGTCATAGGCTATGAAAAAATGCTTATGATTGATGCCAATCAAGTATGGAATGTCCCGGAGGCAATTGAGAATATGATGCAGCTCGTCGAGTTCAAGCCATAGTTCGTGACACCCGCCCCCTTCTTCTTTCCACTCCCTAACGCATCCTAACCATTTTGTCCTATTTGAAAGTTTTATTGAAGAACCGACCAGCCCAGATGACGTGCTCGGCCATGCTGCCATTCGACAAGCTTTGAAGCCATACGGCGTTGGTGTTGCCACCGGCGAGCATTGCCAGAATCGTGTCATGTTCAAGCAACTGCTGCAAGCGGGTGCAATTGACTTCTGTCAGATCGATGCTTGTCGACTGGGTGGTGTCAATGAAGTGCTAGCAGTGCTTTTGATGGCCAAGAAGTAAGACACTTACTTGCCTTTATATTCTTGGTGTTGGAATCTATACTAAGACACCACGCCAGGTTTAATATTCCCATCGTGCCGCACAGTGGTGGTATAGGGCTCAATGAGTACACTCAGCACCTGGCGCTCATCAATTATCTCTGCGTGTCTGGAGAAAAGAGCATGCTGGAGCACATTGACGCTTTCAATCAGGTTGTACAACATCCGGTGAAGGTGAAGGATGGATACTTTGTAACTCCCCTGGAGGCAGGCTACAGCGTGGAATACAAACCGGACGCCGTGTCGATGTATGAGTACCCAGCGAGACAATTCTGGAACAGTCCGGAGGGGCTGAGGATACAGAATGCCGTGTGAGATGAGGCAACCGGCTAAGGTGATCGTCCTCGTGGATGACAGTGGATTTGCAGAAACACAGGACAAGAACAGAGTACAACGGACTCTCATTTGGGGAATCGAAAAAGAGAACAAATGACAGCAAGAGAACATGTAACCAGTGCTCCAAGCTAAGCCTAACCCTTTAACTTATGATTCTGCCTCCTCATCCTACGGCGCCTGCTCCGACACAGAGTTCATCTTCCCTTTGCTTAATGACTGTCCTGGTCAGCAGTGTCAGTCCCAGGCTCCCACCGGTACTTGGCTGCTGGATGGTCCGATGGAGGCCCAGTTTGACCCTTTTTCCCGTAAAAGTTCTCCCGATAAGTGCCGTTTGGAACAGCATAGCCGTCCCAAAAGAGTCCGCGCTTTCGAAGCTCGGGGATGAGGAGATCGATGATGTCTTTGAATGAACCGGGTTTTATGGCGTAGGCCTGCACCATCTGGTCAGTATGCATCGTCTTTTGAAATGTCACTCAGAATGACCAACGGAACTTACAAGATTAAACCCATCCACATCGGCTTCTCTGACCCAGCGTTCCATTTCATCAGCGACTTGAGCAGGTGTACCGACTGGAGTTGCCCCCAAGCCACCCACGGTGATGTGTCGTCCCACGGTGGACTTGGTCCATTTGGCAACTTCAGGTGTAGATTTGGACCAACCTTCGACGGCAGAGCTGCATGATAGTTCGTTAGCGTCTAGCACAGCAGAAGCCAGCCATGGAAAAAAAGACTAAGGGTCATAATAGATACCGAATAGCATTGCTCTCCACATGCCGCAACTCCTCATCATCCCCATACTTGTCCAGATCGATCCCCGTCCACCCTCCAAACAGCGCCAACGCACCATCAATAGAGCCCAAGCTCCGATAATACTCGAACTTCTCACGGGCTTCTTCCTCTGTCCGACCTAGCACCGGGCACAGAAGCGCCAAAAACTTGATGCTTTGCGGATCACGTCCGAATTGTGTCCGCGCCATCTCACGGATCTCAGCAATATTCTTTGCGACCACAGAGGGACTGTGGCCTGCCACAAAGATCCCTTCTGCGTGCTGGGCCGCGAAGGCCTTTCCCGCTTTCGAGGTCCCTGCTTGTAGAATGAGAGGCGTACGTTGCGGGCTTGGCTGGCAGATATGTGGACCGGGGACAGTGAAGTATTTGCCCTTGTGGTTGATTTCTCGAACACGGGAGGGGTCGGTGTAGATTCCCCTTTCTTTGTCAAGGACGACGGCATCACTGCGCCAGGAGGATTCCCAGAGCTTGTAGGTCACATCGACGTATTCTTCTGCGATGGCGTAGCGGTCGTCGTGCTAGTATCACATCGGGCCATTATCAGTATATCCACTCCCTGAATTTCCCGCGGAATGATGATGAAGGATGCTGCTCACCTGAGGTTGCTCTGTACGGCCTAGATTTCGAGCTGCAGAATCAAGATAGCCCGTCACAATCTACCGATTGAGCAATGTGTGGTTACTATTGGTCTCAAGCTGAGTGCTCTTTGATTCGACGCTGCTACTCACATTCCATCCCAGTCTGCAACAAGCCAGAAATCAGTATGAGGATCCTTACGCCCACGGAAAAGGGCCAGTTCTGGAATTGACAACGTACCGTCCCTTTGTAAGATGATCAATAGTAGATAACCGCCTCGCCAGGTGATATGGCTGCTCATATGTCGTTGCAACCGTCACCCCGAACCCAATGCTCTTTGTCGCAGCAGCCATGGCCGGGATCACCGCCAGAGGCTCATTAACGGGCCATTGGGCGCCGGAAATGATGGCTGGAGCGAGATTTCTTGGTCCTTTGTAGACATCATAGCCTCCTGTACCCGAAATGTATCTATTAGCATGTCGAATCTCGCCACTCGCAACTAGGCATGATAAGTGCACGCGTACCCAGGACGTCAGCGATGAAGATGCCATGGAAGTTGGCCGATTCGAGGAGCTTGGCAAGTTCAATCCAATGCTCGATGTCGTTGAAACGGTGCGATTCGTCTTCTGGGTGTCGCCATAGTCCAGGAGATTGGTGCCCGCTGCCTATTGGTATAAACAGTAATCATCAACAATTGGATCAGTCTATCAGACGTGGACAGGAAAGTTTTTACATACACATTTCAACAAAGGCATTGAGAATGAGGCTTTTCTTTGCCTTATCGGCAACTTGCGCGCCGTTGTTCGTCGACATTATTCGATGTAGATAGATACTCTTGTTGTAACTGTGAGAAAGGATACCTATAACAATCCGACAAAAGAGCAATCGGATTGGTGCTGGGTCCACAAATATTTATATCAGCCAAGAAAAGCACGTTTCCAACTGAAGCTGCGCCAGCGACACTTGAGAACAGATAAGTTCATAGAGGGATCGGCCCGATTGACATCTCAAATAAATCATAAACACTACAATTCACTGTATTTGTTGGATACATACATGGCCTTTAGCATAGGTGGCTGTCTTGCCGATAACATCAAAGTGGGCCGTGATGATGCGATGTGGAATGAATGACAGGCACCAGAAGGAACAAGGACCCCAGGAAGGCTTTGAGCGACACAGGAGTGAGCACAAATAGCACTGTCACAATTATCGTATTTTTCTGGTTCATGGATCATACGCGTGCAAAAGAGCTCCGAATACGGCGCTGTTCCTGTTCAACTACTCAATTCATACTCGACTTTGCTTGGTTGAGCACCTGCTATGACTCAATCCTCTCCACGTACGATTTCATAATAGACTGTAGAAGCTGATTGCGTCCTCCCATTCAGAACTTGGAATGACAATTGGAACATTAAAAGCTGATTTGAAAGCTCTGTGGCAATCGGATCTTCAGTAATCGTCTTGCTGCCATAGAGACGCATCCTACATCCCCGATTTTAACAGTGGATCAGCAAGAACTTGTAGATTCGGATCGAAATAAGCTCTGCTAATGTGATTGAATACGATGGAAACCAGAAATGCGCTTCAAATTTCAGCCGATTGGAGTGCTTCTGGTTAATATGTTGGAAATCTAAGCTAGATATTGCAGTCAGCATATACGGAGTAATACCAGAGAATTCAAAATATCCACATTCTTTAGAATATGAGCTTGGACTCCGCTGAAATTGCAGGCTTGGATTTATCAATTTGTCTCCAACACTCAAGGAAAAGGCAACAGTTTGGCCTTCAAAATAGGCTTGCATATAGTCTCTACCAGTGCAAATCAACGCAGGAACGGTGGCTATCCTTGAAGACCATGGACTAGGCACATGAAACTCCATCTAACCAGAATCTGATCATCAATCCCAGCCATGAACAGACATGGCAGACTCTCTGATTAGTAGGCTGCCTAGTCGAGCACCTCATTTTCAGCCTTTATCATACCATTGTGGGCCGCACAGTGTACAACAATGAGAGTTAAGACTGTTTGACCTTCAGCCATTCAAGGCCCCTCCAGGCGTCCTATCTATGTATATCTGTCTGAGAAGAAATTTAAGTCTGCAGGAATGGTCAAACTCCTCGTCTGTCTTTGCCTCCCTGTATCGAGAACCTCAATTCCAGGAGTTTTTCAATCTATACGATACAATGGCAGACATACATATTCGCGATGACAGTGAGGCTGCATCTGTTCCACCTCCTCTACCACAACTGGTTGGATACATCATTGTGGTGGTGGTAGGATTAATTATTGCATTCGGTATTTCTCCTCCCTTCCCTTCACGATCGATATAGCAAGCTGACCCGAGTTCTGGACGATAGTTATGATGGTTATCACACGAATTCTGAAGCAGACAGTGGGAGAAGATAATAAGAAGACAGAAATGTACGTCTTCACAACGGATTTTGGATCCATATACTGATATGTCTCAGGTTTATGACAGCGAATCGAACTGTCAGGACAGGCCTGACGGCGTCGGCGGTGATATCGGTATGTTCGTTGGAAATGCTCGACTGAAGCAATGGGATTCATTCTGACCACGTCTTCTTTTGTCTCTCAGTCATGGCTCTGGTCCACAGCAATGCTAGGTTCATCCTTGGTCGGCTATAGTTATGGAGTCGCGGGACCATTCTGGTTTGCTGCAGGTTGCAGTCCGATGATTGTTTTCTTTGCCTTGCTTGGGATCTCCTGCAAAAGGAAGATTCCCGAAGCACACACTTCCCTCGAGGTTGTCAGAATTAGATACGGTGCGTGTTCTGTGTAAGGAGAGGCTTCTGGTCGATGCTAACATCCCACTCCAGGACGGGTTGCTCATATTGTGTATATGATACTATGTCTAATCAATAACATTTTCGCCTGTGCCAATATGCTCTTGGGAGCAGCAGCCGTCATCTCGTCAATGTACGTACTACAACGTCATCCTCAGAGTTCTGCTAATAGGAGAAGGTCTGGGATGCATATTATTGCCGCGACTTTCCTGTTGCCTGTTGGAGTGGCTGTCTATACATTCGTGGGTGGTATCAAAGCTACGTCAGTACAAACTCGTCCTTGAAGATATGAGTTGACGCCCTCTAACGGAGATCAGTTTCCTCACGGACTACTTCCACACCGTTACCATCCTCATCATTTGCTGCTACTTTACGGTCAAAGGCGTCACATTTGAGGAAATCGGTTCCGTAGGCAAATTGTATGATTTGGTCAAAGCAGCAGCGATCCGTCATCCAGTCTCTGGAAATGCTCAAGGGACGTACTTGACAATGACTTCCAAGGGGGTAAGCGAATGCTGCAATTCCCAGGGATTTGGTCTGCCCTATGTTAACTTGGATGAAACGAAACAGGCAATATTGTTCGGAATTATCCATATTTCCGCCAACTTTGGCTTGGTGATAGTAAGTCAAATGAGATGTCCCTGCACCCGGCGAGATAACTGATCGTGCTCCAGATGGACACGAGTTACTTTATCAAAGCCTTCTCGGCCTCCCCTTCATCAGTGGTGCCAGGATATACAATTGGCGGCTTAGCGTATTTCGGTATTCCGTGGGCCTTGGGCACCGTAGCGAGCTCTGTAGCGCTGGGGCTTGAGAACAATCCGACATTCCCTACCTATCCCAGGGTGAGTATTGTATCTGGTATCCCACCCGTTGAACAGCGATAACCGTTTCTCAGAGAATGACCTCGACCGAAGTCAGCAATGGTCTTGTGCTCCCCTACGCGGCCATGACGATTGCCGGCAAAGGGGGCGCGGCTGCTGTGCTTCTCATTACGTTTATGGCCGTGACTTCTACTCTGTCTGCGCAGGTCATTGCCGTCAGCTCAATTCTCAGCTTTGATGTGTACCGAGAGTACTTCAACAAGAATGCGTCCGACCGCGATATCATTCGATGGAGCCATTTCGGAGTCGTCTTCTTCGCCGCTTTTTCAGCTGCATTCAGTACAATGCTGCATTATGTTGGCATTGATCTTGGTTGGACGTTGTACATGCTTGGTAAGTGTGATTTATCTGTTGTTGTTCCCAATTCCGGTCATCTATCAGAATCAAATACTTGCAGGGGAGTGCCAAATATCTAACAGCAAAACAGGCGTCGTGACATGCCCTGG
The DNA here is from genome assembly GCA_000787455.1 of Evansstolkia leycettana. Lineage (NCBI taxonomy): Eukaryota > Fungi > Ascomycota > Eurotiomycetes > Eurotiales > Aspergillaceae > Evansstolkia > Evansstolkia leycettana. Next base: position 8,249 of record JSYV01000138.1, on the reverse strand, counting down.
TATCTTTCCAATGGCGTCCACCATCCTCTGGCGCCGCCAAAGCAAAGCCGCTGCTATTCTGTCCCCAATTCTAGGAATGGCGACAGGGATTGCCGTCTGGCTATCCACAGCGCACGCTTTTTACAACGAAGTATCCGTCTCGTCGACCGGCCAAGTCCTTCCCTGCCTCTACGGCACCGTTGCCTCGGCTTTGTCGCCGATTCCATATTCAATCCTGATTACATTGCTCAAGCCCCAAAACTACGATTGGGCTGACTTCAAGAAAGAAAAGCTTGCCCTGGAGAGTTTGAAAAGCGATACAAGCACGGCACATGTAACCGTTCGTGTTGATGTGGATGAAACCCACCTAGAAGATGGACACGAACAGTCGTCAGTATCTAACGCACAGGAGCTGAAAAGATGGGGGCGAATTGCAACATTCTGGTCCGTAGCTACGTTCCTAGGCTGTTGGGTTCTTTGGCCGCTTCCAATCTATGGGTCGAAATATGTGTTTGGAAAGAAGGTAAGCGGTTTTAATCCACGGCCCGGATAATCTGTGCAGATAATAGAAATGCTGACCTGGAATCTGGCCGATCCAGTTCTACTGTGCTTGGGTCGTCGTCGCAATCATCTGGCTCTGGACTACCTTGCTAATTGCGACTTTCTATCCGCTGATTGATGGAGGCATCGGGCAGATGATCCAGGTGTATCGAGGATTACGTGACAAGCAAAGGCATGGGAAACATCTGAATGCGGTCGCGGAAAGCACAAGTACGTCCGCGCCTTCTGTTGTCGATCAGAGCAGCGGCACGGGTGAAGGAGATGGATGGGAGAAACGGGATATGACACAATGATGGACAGGTAGACTTGCTTTGGAATAGAGGAATGGTACCTTGAGACATTCCAAGATACGTCAAAAGTTGTGATATAGAGATTCACTGACTGATAACGCTGAGAATGGAGAGTATCATAAACCAGACTTCCCTTTTCTCTCTTGTTGCCCCTTTCCAATGCTCGGTTCAATTTTCTCGCGTACCATTACTATGTTGGGTAACCCATTTCACCAAGAAAATAGAGGCAGGTTGACGGTTGTTACTCCGTAGAAGCACATCGACCCAACTTCTAGGTGTGTTGTCACTGCCTCGATGTCATCCCGAAATCGGGCGTTTCAAATCTGACTCTGCAGAATCTAGGCGATGATAGATTCCACATGTCATGTCGTTTAGGGTAAGAAAGACAAAAGACACCGTTTTTGAGATAAACGTGGTCCCAACTCTTTCCACCTCTGGAGAACTTCTTGATCCCCGAATTGCGCCATTGCTCTGAAAAATTGGGTGATCACGACTGCATCTATTCAATCCCCGAGAGAGGGAACTTGTCGGTATTATCGCCTCATAAACTTACAATGTTTTCTGTTACCCAGGATAGTGGGACTGCATGAAATTTGAAGACCAGGGAACTCTTTCCTTCAGTCATTCAAACTTGTCATTCATTACTTCCAATTGATCCGGATGCCCTGCGCCGTAGCTGATTGCGCCATATCTACCATCCAATGAGCAATATCTGCTACACCGAACCCAACGGCACTGCTATAAGTAGTACAGGACACTAGCAATGAGATACCCTGCCCGAACCTTTGCCAACTTATTGGGCTTAGCTATACGATCTCTCGTCTTGTGGTTTTAGCTCAATGCTTCTTCCGGTGAGAAAACTGATGGATCATGAGCAGGAAGGTAAGTTTAAAAGATGTAGACAGATGTCCAATACGCCTGAATTTTCAAGCCACTAGCTACTACTATCTGCCATCTGTTACCTTCAATCTAGGCCTAGTGTGTTGAATAGAAACCGTCACTGTGTTACTCGTTGAGCCCGTCCGCTTTGTCTTGACATGCTACATCCGTCAATTGACAAAAATGCCAATAATAACGTCTACATTGATTAAAATTAAGAATCTCAGGGAGAAAGGGCAAAAGCTCTTTTCCCAGTATCTACTGATACCAAGCCAAACCGCGCGCGACAATGAGCCCGCGGTCGATGATATTCCTGGAAATCTGAGGTCCAAGAAACAGAAGGTCTTGCTACTGAAAGGCGTCCGAGAAAGATATATACTTGTCGAAGATCACGCTATTCCTTCCATAATCCATAGGGGAGAAATTCTAGTGAAAGCAAGTCGAGCAAGGCCAAGTTTGGAGTTATTGAATTTTACTAACATATATCTATCTGCAGGTTGTCGCAATCGGACTGAATCCCATCGACTGGAAGGCTCCGTATGGTTTTGATTTGCCTTTCCCCTTTTGTTTTACAATCGGCAACATCTGTTGACGATTTTATGGCAGAGCTTTCAATTATGGAATTCCACGACTCCCCTGGATAAATGGACGGGACTTCGCTGGCATTGTTGTCCAAGTATCAAAGGGGTGTCCACGTCTTCGAGTTGGCGATCTAGTCTTGGTCTCCTCAACGGACTACAGGGATATCCGAAAGGCAGCCTTTCAGGAGTATGCAATCACGACGTATTACAATGCAGCGAGGATCCCGGCCACAAAATCAGTGCATGCATCAGCGTCCTTGGGAGTGGCCTTTGTCGCCTCTGCGATAGCCTTGGGGATATCCTTTGGGCTCGATTTTACAACAGCAAAAGGCCCTGATCTGATGAAAGTCCTCAAGGAAATGGACATTAATCAAATCCCACGGGATATCCAAAACGAATTCGTCTGCTTGCAAGACTCTGAGCGCATAAAGCGCGGCGACTGGCTTGTAATATGGGGAGGTAAAGTACTAAGCTAACCGTATTGCACAGATGATATCATTTGCTGATGATCAGAGATGAAGCATCAACAACGACGGGTTACGTTACTTTGCAATTGGCAAAGCTTTGTGGATTGAAGGTGATATGTGTGGCAGATGCTGCGCGCCATGGAGCAAAATTACTAGAAGCAGGGGCGGACGTGTTGGTCGATCGATATAACACCCAACGAGCTCTAGAGATTATACGCGGAATCACAGCAGGGAGTCTCCGATTCGGCATGGATCTTGTCGGGAAGGAGACTGCAACTCTATTGCAGGAGGCACTTTGCAGTAGTAGAGAGGGCAGCTCACGAGCTCACCTTCTCGGCATCGCTGGAATTCCCGACGTGAAGGACCTGAGGATTCGTTATCATGCTGTTCCTATCAAGGTCTTCCATTCGTTGCCAGCAGTGGGAGAGAGCCTCGTGACGTGGCTAGAAAGCCTTCTACAATCGGATGCTCTCAAGCTCCCAGAAATTGTTCGGGCCAAGGGTGGTCTTGGGGGTATCAATGAAGCCCTGGAGGCCCTCCGAGATGGATCAGTTTCCGGTAAAAGAATTGTTGTTGATCTTGGTGACGATGACCATTTTCATGGGGACACATCCATCATATGCAATGGAAACTAAGACTTTGGGTGATACGAACCCTTGATTTTCAAAGAATGTACCTCCCTACAGAACAAGTTGCGAATGTTGAATGCAGCACTTATGCATCTTCCATCTTCGAGATATACCATCCGTGTCTACCGGTATGTGTGGCATTTCAGGTGAGCTTAATGGAGAAAACCGGGTTATCTCCACAGACCTAGACTTTGACTCAGCTGGAGGTTGGCTCCCTGTTGGAGGAGTTTACAATATATACATAATATATGAATTGACTCAATTGAGACTGTTCTGAGGACAGAACAGTCCTTCATTCGGGAATGGAAAATAGCAGAAGTGCTAATAGCCTCAATACTCGTACAAAGGCAGAATGAATGAATAGGATAGTTCTTTGAACCCTGAACCCTAAGGAAGATGCGCCTAGAGAACTAGACAATGGCGCAATCGTAGAGCTATTTTCGCAATTGACAATCTCGATCATCAAGGATATTTCTTTGTCAACGCAATGACTACTAGTAGTACTCTATGGCATCCAGTCAGTCGCCAACATCAATGGCACTCATTTTATGATGCTCTTGCAAATTGAGCCTCGTTTATTAAATTGAGATGTGAAGTAAAACCAATTCACGCGCCGGGCTTCGAAACTCCCACTGGCTAAAAACACTCCTATTCCCTGCAGAAGCGAGCACACCATCAGAATATTTAAACGCGCCATTATCTTGCTCGTTCTCGCTCCAAGCAGCATTCGAAAATTGCTAAACTGCAGAGAATTTTATGCACGACGACCCGATACCGTACATTTGCATTTCTCTGGAGCCGATGAGAATCTTAGCCCAGCTTCCGTTGCGTGTTTCCAGGGAACAGCTGCGACCCAATGTGAGAACGCCTGCCTTGTGTCGTGCATATCAAAAGCATCTAGCATGGTACAAGACAAGCTACTTCGACCAATTCCTCTGTCATGGGTACTTGAGGAAGGGCCTTCATGACGTGCGTGATTGAGGGTACTCAGATAAAGTGCCCATACTCAAATTCGTCTTCGATTGCGCTTCAAACAGTCGGTCTGATGATGCTTGCATGCAGGATCAGCAGTACTTGGGCCATCACTAGTTCAATATTATTGCGTTCTCGCTATCGAAGTTCGCGATGACGCGAGCAATAATTCCAACCCCCCAGCAATAATGCTGTATGCAGCCCCTAGGATATTTCAATCAACCGAATGAAGAATGTATTCTTCTCCACACTTTATGCACTCCTAGCTTGGAGAATAAGTAGCCTCCAAATTGGAGAAGCCGTTCAGCAGCTATATCATGGTCTCTTTTGTCTGCTTGCCACCTGAGATTGACAACCACTATTCCTCGGAGAAGCAGTGTTATCCTTAGACATTGGATATAGACCAGAGCTTGCCGTGATGTCTGTGTTCCCTCCAACAAATCAGAATGCCATCGATGGTGGGAAGGAAACCACCATACTCCTCGATATTGAGCGACAAGGACAAGCAACGGGCAGCACAGTGATGCCCAGATCTCAACGGTCTCTCGGAGCAGGAGTGAGTCCAATGCAACCACACACAATGATTACAATCTGCTAACATGGCAATGTAGTCTGCGTTGCCGCTTGGTGCATTTGGGACAACGCTCACTACTCTGTCACTGAGCTTGATGGAATGGAGAGGAGTCACCACGACGAATGTCTATGTCGCAAATTTCTTCTTCCTTGCCGCGTTTGGCCTGGTGGTGACTGCTCAATGGGAGCTGTCCATTGGCAATGGGTTCTCGTACACGGTTTTCAGCGCCTTCGGTTGGTTTTCGACTCATGTCAGTTGCAGTTCACGAACGACTTATCATTAACATAGCACATTTTAGGTCTCTTCTACGCTGGTTACGGTGCTATTCTTACACCTGCCTTTGGCATTGCACAGGCTTATGGAGATGACATAGCTCAATACAACAACGCGCTTGGATTCTTCATGATTCTGTGGACGGTTTTTGTGTTTGCATTTCTTGTGGCGTCTCTGCCGAGCAATCTTGCCTATATTGCTGTCTTCTTTCTGGTCGACCTGGGCTTCCTCACTGTCGCAGCAAGCTATTTTGCGGAAGCTGATGGTCATCACACATCCGCGATAGCATTGAAGAAGTCGGGAGGGGCGTTCTGTTTCATCGCAGGACTGGTGGGATGGTACATAACCTTCCATTTGCTGCTCAAAGATTCGCTGGTTGACTTGCCACTGGGTGATACCTCAAGGTACTTTGGGAGAAGAAAGAAGAGAGATGAGTGAACAGCTATGTATAGGCGCAAGAACCAAACATTGGTGAAATTGTGTGTTGGAATATATTTGGTAGTGATTGTCCACGATAAATCTTCTAGTCCCTGAAAGCTCTGCCTTGAGCCCAAAAGCTCCTGCATGTATTGCTTCCCTCGTCTTGATGCCACGGGGCTATACAATCTACTGTAAGCCAGAGTAGTATGTGATGAGCAAGGGTCTTTCGTATAATTCAACTGATATGAAAGATCTTGGAATACACTACGGCAGTGGAGCCATAGGGGCAGAGTTGCATCATCCAGCTTCAAATCACGCAACCTCACGTCTTGCCAAGTTGGAGGTGTTCCCGAGGCCCCAGCTGTCAGTACTCCGTATGGATCTACAATACGGATGCCTCTCTCTGTGGAAGAACAACTAGCTTATACAGCACGCCATTTAGGGGCAATCACAGCAATTGCATGCATATGCATAAGGCTCAGCTCCACAGCTTCTCCTCTCGGCTTTTGGTAGGTATATAAACATCCTTCATCCACAGGATTGTTGGTATCAAATGGATTGCAATCAACAAGCCTGAATCCAACACAACAGAATTTGTGAACAAGTTTCCCTTAACTCTCCTTCTTCCGCACACAAAAATGGCACAGAACGGCGTCCCTGCCACAGATCCAGCTGTCTACGATTCATACCAGGCCAAATGGTCAGCCCTGCCAGATACTGAGGCTGCATGGATTGCCAGAGCGCGTGAGGTCGCCGAGATACTTGCGCAAGATGCCGTCAAGAGAGACCAAGAGAACAAATCTCCACGTGCTGAGGTTGCACTTCTGAAGCATTCAGGTCTGCTTAAACTTCTTGGACCTAAGAAGTACGGCGGAGGCGAGCAACCCTGGCACGTTGGATACAGGGCCATTCGAGAGGTTGCAAAGGGGGATGGGTGAGTGTTCTTGAAAACACCGATTGCTCCGGATGCATTGATCGCTGGCACTGACAATATTCCCCAGCTCCATTGGCATGCTACTCGGCTACCATCTGCTCTGGTCTACCACTGCCAACGTCGTTGGGACGGCCGAGCAAGCCGACCGGGTGAACCGATTGATAATCTCAAACAACTACTTTGTCGGCGGTGCTGTCAATCCTCGCGACAACGACCTGAAGATCACGTCAGATGGCGACCAGATCATCTTCAACGGCTTTAAGAATTTCAACACGGGCGGCGTCGTCTCTGATCTTACTGTCCTCGAAGGCGTGCTGGACGGTACTGAAGACCACATCTTCGCCATTGTTGAAACCAGACAACCAGGGCTGCAATTCCTGCATAACTGGAACAATGTTGGTCTGCGTTTGACTGAATCTGGTAGTGTGAAGATCGAGAATGTGCGCGCGGCATGGGCTGATGCCCTGGGCTGGGATGCGACTACAAAGCAGCCACTTGCAGAGATATTGAAGATTCCATTTGCCACTTTGTTACTCCCGACGTGAGTAAATCTGGTCTGAGAAAACTTCCCTTGGCAGAAAAGATCCCCAATTCACTGACCATCTCGTTCGTAGTATCCAACTCGTCTTTAGCAATTTCTACCTTGGCATCGCCATTGGGGCTTTGGAGTATGCAGCGAAATATACAGCCACCGCCACGCGTCCATGGCCTTTCGGAGGTGACAATAAAGAGTCTGCAACCGATGAATTCTACATCCTGGAGCGCTATGGTAACTTTTTTGCACATCTCCGCGCCGCAGAAGCGCTCGCCGATAAAGCTGGCAACGAGATCTCGGCCCTTTACACGCTCTACTCGGGAAATCGCTCAGCGCTGACAGCCGAAGAACGAGGAGAGGTTGCAGAGTGGATTGCCAGTGTCAAGGTAGCCACTACGGACATTGGACTCAGGGTCACATCTGGTGTGTTTGAGGTAACAGGGTCTCGAGCAACGTCCTTGAAAGTGGGGTTGGATCGTTTCTGGAGGGATCTGAGAACCCATACACTTCACGACCCCGTGGCCTATAAGAATAGAGAACTGGGCCGATATGTGCTGCTACACGAGCTGCCACAGCCGACCTGGTACACTTAGAGGCATCTCCCTGGATTGATTCTCATTGGACTCTATATATACCGCAGTTCACCAGAATTGGATCTGTTATGTTGTTCTATAGCATGAGATCTCCAGGATAAGTAAGAACAACATTGCTGAGCTTCCTAAGTTGACCTTGGCTATTCTCTAGGATGTTATACAGGCGCCGCATATATGTTTATAGTTATTATTGCATTTGTTTAGAGCCTCCGGTGGTTGAATACAGAGGCGAAATGCGTAAACATTACAGAAGAAGAGAGCAGTTGCCAAACACATAAATGAATGCTCTGCAACAGGTAGTAAGAATATTACGTGGATATTAATTGAATACATGCATGCAGCTCAGCTTCTCCATGACTACCATGCGGGGTACTCTGAAGTCGCCGTTGCCCATATTATCGTCAGAGACTTTGTGGATGTATAACACGTCCTATTACCTCCAACTAGGTCGGAATGATGAACTCTCTAGAATACCACGGTCGTCGCAACCGCTGAACACCAAGAAAATGCCCAATCAGTGCTTGATAAGCTTAAAGCTAAGTTTGAAATCAAAGACTTAGGG
>JSYV01000137.1:0-66046 GCA_000787455.1 Evansstolkia leycettana | reverse complement strand
GGAGGGAGGGTGTGAGCTGCGGATCGTCGAGCGCAAATGTGGAATTTGGTACAAAAAGTTGGGATCATTTTTTGGCGACCTGCCGCGGATTCGTGGATTCATGTTGCAGATAACCTATCGCGCGGTGGAGAACATACACACGCAGATGGAGCCCGACCAGGGGAAACGGAGATTGTGGGTTACGGTAATATTACACCGCAGTAATATATGAAGCAAGAAAAGAAGATCCAAGGGGAGATGGACCTCAGGAGATCAACACAGCTTGCGACAAATGTGAGGGAGATCCTATTCTTAATTAATCAGCACCCTGAGCCTCTGAGGTTCCCGACTCCGTAAATCGCCATTGTTCCCAAGAATTGGTGTACTTGAACCTTGAGAGCGGTCCTGATGGTGAGTCTGGCCAAGGACTGAGGCTTCGCTGGTTATAATATGGATTGTAAACAATCAAGATGGTGAAGTCGATGAGTGCTTAGCTACTTATTTTATCCACAGCAGGTCGACACTCAATACAATACAAGAGAAAAGATCTGGCTACTCCGTACGGCAGCGTACAGATGGCAAATCGATTAGATCGGAGATCCAATGCAATGGATCTCTCGCCTAACTTGACTGGTACCTACTGTACTCCGTACAGCCGAATGGATGGGCAAGTTCGGACAATATCCATGTTCTCCGTGACCTGCTAGCACTGCGCCATCGGTGCTGATGGGCAATAGGAAGCGAGCAATGTCTGATGGATGGGCAGGGTGGGTTGCAACTTGCATGGGCATATGCCGCTTTTTCTTTCTTTCTTTCTTTTTTTTGCCTTTTTTTTGCCTTTTGTTTCGCCTCCCATTAGCCACTCCGTATTATTGATCCAATTTTCGGGATCTGACCAGCTGCAGCACAACGGCCTAGCCTAGCCAGGCACCCAAATCAGTGCATGTGCATGTGCAGCAGCAGCAGGGGAGAGTTTCAAGCCGTGAAGTTGAGTTCGCTGACGACACGATCTCGGCGGCGTCGGACTCATTAGCTATTACTTTAATCTTTCAGGCGAGAATGAGATGGGATGGGATGGGATGCCGGCAGCCGCTGACTATCTCTGAACCCAGATCTGGCAACGATCGTAGTGGAGTGGGGACAAAAGCAATCCGATCGCATGACAGCACAGCAGTAGTGTTGGTGGGAGTTTGCTTAGGCCCATCTGCCGACTGCGGAAGTTTGCGCCATTGAAAGTCGCAATTCGTCGACGCTGACATCCATTCGTCAGAAATTCAGAAACCACCTCAGTGTCCAGATCCCTCTGCACAAGGAGATCAGATATCGACTTTAGTTATCCTCCATGCCGGACCTGGCAATGTTTGGGTGACGTCTTGCGGACCGTGGTACGAACGCTTCCCGCGCCCTTGATCTCGTACGATCTCGGGAATAGCCGCTTTGGTGGTGTGACATCGTCCTGTGTACCAGTACCAGTAGGTACTCCTCCAGACCACCACGACCACGTTCATCGGATACATTAGTATTCACATTCTTATAATAATAACATCGCTGTTCCTTGCCCATTTAGAACCAGCCCACCTTTCCGTTCGAAAGCCATAGGGTTGTCGAGTATGACATCATTATCGGAAAAAAAAAAACAGAACTTGACCAGCAAAGCGTTATTTCATGGATCTCTCCTGACTACCTAGTTTTAGAAACTGGTCAAGCTGGATTTCCAGCCGTTGATTGCGATGAAGATGTCCAGATGCCGACCTTCTTAGAAACACGAGCATGGGAAAGGAGCGTATCCCCACGTTGATGGCATCCGTCTGGGACAAGGTATCGTCCTTTTTCTCCATCTTCCATCACACCATGTATGTACGGTTTCAGACTCTCTTGATCAGCACAACCAGCCAAAAAAAGGCAGGCAACATACGGAATAATCCGCCTGCGATATTCAACCAGGGGCATGACTGACTCCAACGCCTGAAGAACAGAACGCAACGTACTTTTGTAAATACATCTAGGGGTACTGTAATGGCTGGTGGCTACATCGTACGCCTGTTATTACGTCACGCAAGTAAGTCGAACCCGTCTCACCATGCTATCTCGCTCACTCCCGCGATGCAACCGAGATCCCCGATGCCAGGTTTTTAGTGGGAATCTGCAAGCAACTCTGATGCATTTCTATTACAAAGTGGGAAAGATGCCCCTGTCCACTTACAGTCGGCCAACTGGGGGCTCTAGATGGGGAAATAAGGCAGCTCTCATGAACAAGAAGGGAGATCATATTATTAAAGTGAATGCTGCAGACTGTTTTATTTATTGATGTGATGCATCACCTCCAACGGCTTGACAGAACCAAGACCCATTAGTGGCTATCAACATACTGTACTTTCATCCTGACGTTGTGCAAGGTCTACAACTGCAATCACAGTGCCTTTTGATTTCTGGGATTAACTTTAATCTGAAGCTACAGTATTTAGGAGTTCAATGATCACTACTAGGTTCAAAGTTTGAATGGACAGATTCTATTGCTAGGTACAGCTTGCAGAAAACTACCGCTTTGATACAACTCCGTATAGCTATTTTGAATCGATTCTCGCATTTGCCAAGCATCATGTATCATACTCCCTAGAGCTGAGCTCAGATGCGAGGGCCAGCTCAGCTTCTCCGTTAACAATCAATCTCCAGCTCGGGCTTTGCTGAAAATGAACGATCACTGCCAGGTTTGGCAAGCAACCCAAAGTACATACATACAGAGAAGACCAACTAATTAGCGAACTGACGCGAGCTTAAGGAAATGCATGCGAACACGAACACAGACAAAGCAAGATCTTGGCGATCTTCGATTTCGTCCATCGGGTATGTACTATGTACGATTTAGAATTGTCGTCTGCAAAGGCCACAAAATCACTCGAAGAGAAAAGAAAAAAAAAACTCCGTCTTCCCGCCCATGCCAGATTCCCGTCCTCTGTCGCGTTCGTGCACAGACAAAGCAGCGCAGCAGGAAAATCTTGGAAATGGCCATGAGGCATCGATGGGCTAACGGTCACCCAAGGATTCTTCAACCAATGGGATCGGCGCCAAATACAAACAGCTTGAGACAAGCTCCTACCTACTTGGTCCTTGGGTGCAGTACTCTGTACCTAGGGTATGTAACCAGCGTCCAGGGACAGAAATCCAGCCTTTCAGCAACAGTGTGATCGAACCGCAGGTCGCTCAGTACTGCGTAGTTGTTGGTTCAACCAAGCAAGGATTATTGCAAGGTAAATTAGAAGTTTTACAACATTGGTATGGAGATCTTCCCACGAAATTTCCTACCCCCCGTAACTCGTTGCTTGTTATTTCTCGAGCGAGGCCTGAGCAAACAAATTCCGAGCTCTGTCGCTCTCTCTCAATGGCGCACTGACTGCAGCACAGTATCATACATACAGCAGATGTCAAACTCTAACTGTCGGATATCCTCGCTTGGTCAGGCGAGATACGGAGGTGCTCGACTCTTCAGATTGTAATTGCAATTGCACGATGCGCATGAACTGACTTGGGAGGACTCCTGCTGTGGCGTGTCCCATCTACGAAGAACTGACGTTCTGTACGGGACAGAGCAATTTAAAGCATAGCTGATTCGACCAGATGTCCACCCCCTCCAGCGTCGTGAGAATCATAATGCTGGTCTCGAGCATGGACAAGGGTGCGTTATCAAGCTCTTTCCAAACTGGGACCAAACTGCTTCTGTAAGTCGCATCACACAACCTTTCGAACCGCAGTAGTCTTCGATGGCTTCTACTTTCACTCGCAAAGTACGCACGGAGTTATGTGGAAGGATGAAACCGTATCGCCTGAGACGATGATCAGTTTCCAGCTGCTGTTCGCTTTCGACTTGTCACTCCAGGTGGGGGGGGTTGGTGTTGCACCTATCGTCCACGAACTGCACTTCAATAATGCCTCGGTGTCAGGTGTCAAAGAAATGGTGCAATTAAGAAAGAATCCCCGACTTATTAATTAGGACATACTCCCGTATTGAGGAGGGAATAGAGACAATTGACGGGTGGGCCAGGATCTGGGTTAAGATCGGCAGCGACCAGCCATAGTGTACGGAGTACTAACAAGTTGAACTGAACCGTTAGAGCCGTTTTACACCTCATGATGGAGTGATCCCGACACTATGGAGGTGGAACCAAGTTCTGTGATCCATCGACGATCAGATCATGATGCCACTGACGGCCGACAAACCGTTATTGTCCAACAGTGATACTCCGTATTGGACGGCAAGTTCCAAATCCCAACGTCTTGGAGGGAATCTTGACCCGACCTGACCGTTGACCTAAACTTTTTGATACATCGAACTCACCTTGTCCTGAACATAAGCGACATGAGGTCTCCAGTGATCAACACAGGCACTCACATAGCGCTCAGGTTCGCAAGGGGTCAACATGGTTTTAGATCTCCAACCAACACCCATGGAGTCAGTGACAAGTACATTTGTCCTTACTAGTACTGCGAACTATGAGCAGGACAGAAGTCAGAAGATGCACTTTTGGATCTGACAAGGGACCGTCACCATGGATTTGGATGTTGTCTCCGAATTACTGCTTTGTTTGCCTCCACAAGAGTACTCCCTGCCCATTTATGAGCATGAAAGATCTCACAGGCCACCATATAATAATACAGAAAAAGGGGATCTTCCTAAAGCATCCTGTAACCATCATGAATGGAGTGTCAGGGAGGGAAGTTGATGCCATGCCACTAGGATGAGCAGAATCCTCCCAGCAAAAGTCTCGGAGACTCCTGTACCGAAGACGAGGGCTGACAGCCACTCTATCGAAAAACGAACTTAACGCCGACGCCGTCGCAAAAGGATCTGGCTATTTCTGCAGTCGGACAGAATGGGGAACCGGCTGTCCCGCGTCGAGTTGCCTCGCACGTCATTCAGCATGTTTAGCCTCGCCTCCCCTTTCACTTGTTCGCCCTGGCACCATGGAGGTCCTTCTTGTTTGGGACACAGCGGCGTTGCGATAGTTCGACTAACAGTCATTGCGGAAATTGATTAACTTTCTCGTGGTGACGAACCTGTCCAAGTTGATTCAAAGTTTCAAACGAACCGGATACGAATTGTTTTTCCCCCTGGACAAAAAAGATACGTGAAAGTGGGTACTCTGTACTCCCACGACATTCGGTCCGCGCCAGCCATGCCTTTCCCGCGTTGGGGCTACCAAGATTCACTCGCATCAGGAAAAGAGACAAGGTGCTTACGGAGGAGGATGAGCCAGAGACGAAGAACCATGCAACCGGGCTTCTTCGCATTCGCAGACATCGCAGAAAATGGTTCAGGTGCCTACGCTATCTTGCTTTCGTTGTCTCACTGTCCGAGAAACAAATCGACGGCTCCGACTTCAAACTTGCTCGACGTGGCGATTGATTCAGTTATGGAGTTCTCAGTTGTCTATCCGTCAGGGAAGCCAAACACGCAATCCCTGATGCGTGCGTTACTGTCACTTACCGTACAGTGATGGGGCTTGGCTATCCTACCCTGGTCAATTTAATCTGATCTTCTTGATCGACCACCGTTTTCCTTCCAGCGGCAGGTTTGTATCGAACTCGCAACGGTCTCCCGACACGCGGGCAAGATTGACCAATCTAAGGGTCCAGCCCTGAGATAGTCCCGTTAGAGGCTGGTGACCGTTGTCTCCGCCGCGTTTGCGAATTGGGATCATCTCTAGCCACGTTGACCTTGACACGAGTACGCAAAGTCGTCTGATGGAGTACTCCGTACACTGAGCCGCATTGAAGCATGACAGCTTCGCCGAGGGTAGCGATGTTGATGGAACGATATCTACTCCGTAACAGAAGGAAATAACAGAAAGTGGGGAAGAACATTACCAATCTCTGCTATGGTGAACCAGACAACGATAACAAAACGTCCTCGATAAACCGTAGCCTCTACTAAGGAGGTATGCGCAATCACCGCCTCATAATCTCGACATGCGAGTGATCGCCAAATATTATTACCGTGACCCAGGAAGCCGTCCCGGAATCGAATCCTGACATCGTGGTGGATATTCCCATCTTGGGAATCTTTCAGGATCAAAGCTCCACTTGGGCAGATTGAGTCTGCTAGACAGTGGACTACAAGTACGAGAATCATTTCACTCCCAACCAAGTTTCCGCGACCCTATCGCTCGGGCATAGAGCTGGAAAAGGAACGAGATCCGAAACCAAATGCCGGTGCACGACCCGCTGCGGATAGAAAGGGGAATAATACATAATGTAATACATATCTTATTCTTGGGTTGCAAATGGCGTGGTAAGCCACAATTATATAACTTGACACGATAACGGGAGAAAGATTAAACACTGTCTCAATGCGATCTCATGCTCATTGGTGGAGTTGGATTCTTGAAGGGAACGGGGTAGAAAACAGGGAAAGCGTAAAGTACCTAATCTAATCCGAGATCCAGAATCGTAATTCACGCAATTACTGTGTATAGCTGCCGCGACACCTACTCGTATAATCCGTCCTCTATCTTGCAGCATGACTCGTTGGCGACTATCCCATCGAGCAAGCTGCAGATTAAACGCCAGACTAGCTCGATCTGAAAGGCTGACAGGGGTGTCGCAATCTTAATCGTCCGATGGATGCATGATATGTCTCTGCTGGCCTGCTATAGGTCGGTTGGCTTTGTGGCTGGTTTTGTCTCCGCACAGGTCATAGTCATAGTCTTAACTTAGTCTACAGAGTACAGAGTATACATACCTAGGTGCTCTGTACTCTGTAGTGCAGTACTGTAAGATACAGAGTACAAGGGAATAGGAAGTCATCCACTTGTTTTCTCGCAGCAAATCATTTCCTAGCCTTGGTTACTAAAAAGTGTAGTTTGAATTCAATTGGATCCATTCCCCGAAATTCAATCGATCCAGTTCCAGTGAGCCGATAACAGATCCGTTGGTGCGTATTTCCATGGAAGTCCTCGGGGAACATCCATCTTTTTTCAATCTTTGGGTGTCGGTTCGTGACATACTGGCGATATATGTACTTACAGCATGGATTGCTAAGTAGAAGATCGCCGATATCAATCTACAGTCTGTACGGACAGGTACTTGTATGTACGTACCAGGCTTGTGAACGAGTCATTGAGATCCATAAAGTACAGTTTGATTTTACTGTCGAATTCACCATCCCTGGAATATTTTCTGATATAGACTGGTACCAGCATAAGTTGTCTTCTGTACGGAGTACTCCGTACGAGGGAATCAATCTAATCCTTCCAATTGAGCACGCTCAGTGTCTTTCCTCATCATGATAGATCGCCAATTGGAAAAGGACAGTGACAGAAGTACTCCGTCAAACGCTCCACTACTCCGTACGCACCCGCGCCGCGAGGAAATGGATGGATTCTTCTCGGCCGTGGCCATGGATGGCTCAAACGGGTGAATTATACGATTCCGCCATGACTCCATTACAGTAGTAAATTCGAGATAGGAAAGGGGAAAGGAAAAGAAGAGTCGATCTTATGAGCAATGCACATCACATATAATAAAATAAGATATATTTACTCCGTACTTCCATACAATAACTTACATACATGTGAAATCCAAACGATGATGACTCCCGCGCCAGACTGAACCAGGCGATGGTCCAGAATGTTCTCTTCTGGCCATGTCAAAGATCCGAGCGAAGGCTGAACCATGGATTGATGTGAGATTAGTATATTACTATTACTTCCCTGTGGAATTTTCTTCCTCATAGAGTATAATAATAATACTGTAATATGACATGCTATGTTACTCCTTTTGTCCTCTGTAGGTTCTTCACGATTTTCCCTGCACCACAAGCGCGGCCGAACGATCGGCTATCTCCAATTAAACCAACCATTAATTGGTTAGATCTGTCATGTTTCGGTGGAGCAAAAATGGGCACATTCCCCTGGATTATTGCTACGCTTTTCTATTTTTGTGAAGCGTTGGGGGATTTAGTACTTCGTACAGAGAGTACTGTAGAACGCACGGTATAGTGTGTATAATGTACTCATCGCAGATTCTCGACTAACATCATCAACTAGGAAGACGGTTCTTCAAATTTGTTGCAAGTACGTCGCTGTTCTACTTCTGCTTATGGTCATGGCGCTCTTGCGGTATCGTATGTAGAATGGATCGGGGAACAAGAACCATTCGTGCTCCATATCCAATATCCGGTTTGTAACTGTGGAGTATACTCTGTACAAATAATTGCGGAGCGAGCATAAGCAAGCGTAACATATATAAGCGCTTTCAAAAAACAGAGAGTGCTTCAACCTGAAAGCGAGGCAAAAGGAGAACTGGAGCGAGCCATACCAAGACTCCGTCCCGATGACAACCATCATATCGCATGATAATTGATGTCCCAAGGGCCAGGACGTACATTCTGTTCCTGGTTTTCGCCGATAGAACAAGTAAGTAAGTACGTGTGTACTGCTAACTCGGCCTCATCGCCAGTACGCTGTAGCGACAGAGTTGATATAGTCAATCCCCTCCTTCCGCCACGTATCCGGCTCCATGTAGCTCGTTCTATTAGCATCAAAGACGATATCAACGGGCTGGTCCTTCGCATACGGGACCCACCGCACCGTGGAATTCGTGGCGGCCGAATTGGGGTCCAAACCGTGGATGAACGATGCCCACATGCTCGTCATCAAGTTGCTGAGCTGAACATACGATTCGGGCACGCCGGCAAACGGCTCGCCGTAGTGATACCCAAGCCCGGCGACGTTGTTGAAGACGAACGAGACTTCCTCGAAGTGAGTCGCTCCCGCGAGCAGAGGGACGTCCGCGGCGTGCACGTTGAAGCGGTAGCAGTATGCCGGCGTCGATGCCTCTGTCCACGCTTCACACTGTCGCCGGCGATTGGCGTGCATGAAGTAGTCGCCTGCGTAGGCGGACGTTCGGCGCCATTCGTAGCCCATGGACGGGACTCTCTGGCAGTCGAGGAATGCGGGTATGCCTTGACAGGGGTCGTCGGGGTAAAGGTCGAGGATGCGTTTGGCGACTGTAGGGGAAAGCTTGAATCCGGATTGTCCGTCTAGATGCTTCGTCAGTACATGCATGCAAACACACCTTCATCCCCGTCAAAGGAAATGTTTACCTGTGAGCCAGTCATAGAACTGGTCAGTGGTGTTGATGCCCGTAGGGCCGAACGCCGTTCCTTCATCGGTGTTGGTGCCGGCAATAATGGGGACTTTGACGAACTCTCCCTTGTTCAGCTCGATGCTGCCCCAGTTTCGGATCAGGTCGCCATCAAGCACCGGCGAGAAATTGTATTCCGAGGACCCGTTTGTGCCGTTGAGGACGGAGTTCAACTTGTCAAAGGGGACCTCCCGTAGACACTGCAGCGTGTCTACAGCACCCAGGCAACCGACTTCAGACACCAGAGTGTCGTAGAGTGATTGGTAACCGGTGTAGTTCATAGGGTTCGGCGAGATAGACCCTCCCGACTCCATGATGGCGCCGCGGAATAGCCCATCGTCTCTGCCACCGTACGCGGTGAGGTGATATCCAACAGACATGCCTCCTGCCGACTCGCCCCAGATGGTGACTTTCTCGGGGTCACCTCCAAAGGCATGGATATTCTCTTTGATCCACTGAAGGGCCAGTCGCTGGTCCCTTAGTCCGAGGTTGGTGTTTCCGCTGGCCCAGACTTCGCTGGAACTTATAAACCCCCATGCTGAAAGTCGATAGTTGAAGGTGACGGCAATGAATGGTTTGCCTTTTTATTTTATACGTTGGGGGCTCTCGTCAGATCTATCTGTCTCGGACCATCGAAGCTAAGAAAAAGCACTCTCACCAATCTTGTATGAATTCGCCACGATGCGAGACATGTTGTAACGCTGGTCACGGCCTGAACCCATGAAGAACCCACCACCGTGAATCCAAACTCCCACGGGAAGCTTCGAATCCTCGTCTACAGAGGAATCACGGACGACGTTCAATGTCAGACATGCTTCGGATTGAGGATACCAAATCGAGTCCGACTAGATTCTAGGGGTTAGATATGCTAACACACACAGAGAGGGAGCAAATGGTGTCCAGGTGCGGTCAAAACCCACTCCATATCCAACACAAATGTCCGAATACTCCTTTGCATCCCGCTCGCCATCCCAGCTCTCATTCAGCGACCGAGGCACGGTGAAACGCAAATCTCCAACCGGCTGCTGAGCATACGGGATCCCCAGGAAATAGTCCTGATTGTAATTTGCATTTCTCACACCGACGTAAGTGCCATTCCGCACTGTGGCACGAGGAGGGGAAGACTGCCCATGCGGTGCCGCATTGGCAACAACACACAGAGCCAGAAGGTGAAGAGCTAGCCTCATCGTGATGAATTTGACCTTGCTAGAGATCCTGTCATTGCTCGGAGATTCTCTGCAAGACTTTTCTCAGCTCCCGTTTTTATAGAGGCGAGCAACATTTGCGGGGACAGATGAGAGCCCCTCATGGGGCTCTCGCTTTTTGTCCGTGATCTACAACCCTCTGGTGTTCTTTGCACCGACGAATGCTACCTAGAGGTTCATTACTGAACTTGGGCGGAGAGATCGGCATGAAGAAGATTTGAGAATCCGTGTCTTTCGGGGGAATGGATGCCCTTGGCCCAACCCAGATACAACGTCACTTGCGCATCGATGATGCGGGGAAGTTCGCGGGATCTTCCATCTTCGAATGCTCCGCTTGAATCTTGCCTTTTTCAGGTGAATCGCCGTCTTCAGATGAAGAGGTCGTTACGGCCTGACGACTGTGATTAGGGTCGTTAGGTCCAAATGGAAGTGCCGAAAGCTAAGACGATTTCGCTGATTGGTGATCGGTGATGGTCAGTCCATCCGAAGATTAGCCGGCTGTTATTCTGTTGCCAATTATGTCCTGTTTTAATTCAGTTCCTTGTAGTCTGATCTTGGACCTTAACAGGATTCCATGGTCAATCGACCAGGGCTTCACATCAAGTGCGCCACATCGAGTCCCGGCACAATGTCGCCCTACATTAGCCGAGTATACTGGAACAAGCAATGTGCACTGCAATAGCAGAGACAGGAAGGGAAACACTAATGTGATCACAGACCGTCAGAGCTTTCTTGTGTTATGATCCTGCAGCCTCCTCGGATGTGATTCATGCCTCGCGACTCAGGATATCCGAGTCTCCATATCCAAAACAGCCATAGTCGAGCAGCGAAACAGCTTGCCGCACGGAATGCCGAGTTCGATCTGTTGATGGTAATTGTTAGCAGACCTTGCTCTAGAAAAGAGAAAATTTCCTTCTCTGAGCAACTTCCACTCTCCAAAGACTCTCTTCCAAGCATCTTCCCTGAGTGGTGGGGGTCGCCTCCCAATTCAATACACGCGAATATCCCAGGGTGTGGTTTCGAGTCAACGTACATTTTGTGTTCATTGAAGTAGTGGGCGGGAGTTTTCAAGAGCATAATCTATCCTTCACGGTGAGTTCCTAATGCTGTTTTGCAAGGGCGGGTTACGATAAGTGCACATATATCCACTCGAGCTCCGACTTGCGAAGTGGAGAGCAGTTCCCAGAGAGTAGGACAAGCTTTGCTTTACCGAAGCGAAGGGCTTTCATCGTGGACTTTGTTCCGGAGCATCAATGATCAACAAACTATTCTTTGGAATCTGTATGAGAGCATTGGCCGGGAAACTCACCTCTGCCGGACTTCCATGACAAGCGCAAGACGCGAGGAAAGCGTATCACCAGACTTCTTTGCTTTAGGCATGTTGACTCAAGATTGATAACTAGAAACATAACAGGTTGGCAGTCTGAAGTTGAACAGAGCTGAGCTTTTGATTATGGGCAGTTGGCGTGCTTCCTGCTAGCACCATCATGCACTCCTGACTCTAGAGGTAAGATTGCAATATCAGCAGGGTGGTCTCTACTACAGAAGTCCTCTTCAGTTTTTTCTTCTTTCCACAATGTCATGACCAGTCGAATGCCTGGTTTGAAATGATCCTGCCGTTCCCACTACTTCGAGGTCTCAGGCATGACTTCCTACGAAAGGTCTGTTTGATCAGGTCGTTGGGCGAATCCTTTCAGTTTTTCCGGCAGTTCTGGCGGGCACGCGCTGAAATCTTATGCTCTACTACCGTCACGTCGGGTTTACTGAGCCCGAGTCGTCGACTCAGGATTCAAGGTGGTGATACAGGTTGGGGGCGAGCAAAGCATGCGCACCAGGCGCGAATACTTACTTTCTTCCCCAAAACTCTCTTCAAACCAACCGATTTTGTATAAATTCCATTAATTCCATTAACCGACGGGATATATCCGGGCAGATGCTCTTGCTACCTATTAGTTCGTCCGAATGGGCCTTGCCGCAATCCCTGGCGAGGTGAAGCAAGAGGATATCTACTCAATGATATGAAATCTTTTCCAGCTATAATGACGTGACAGCCTTAATCCCACCAACCACCAGAACTCTTGCGCATCGTAAGCAATTTTTGAGGACAGTATCTGCTTCCATTAATCTTGAGAAGCACCAAGATTACTCCATACCCTTCACCGTTTACCCAGTCCCTGCATCTGTGTGGTGGGAATTGAAAGTGGAAGGATTCGATCTTGTTAAAGCATGTCACCGAACAGCAACTGCCCATTTCTGGCCAGAGATAATCTGATGATTTAGATGAGACCACTTCTACTCTTTGTATTTAGGGTTTTGATCATCCATCCCTCCTATCCGTCTATTGATCCCTTTGTCTTCACCAGGTATCAACTCAGGCAAAAGAGAACTCAGCGTGAGGCTCCAGGAAGTTACATTGAGTAAGTAGGCGCGGTCTATCTTGTTAGAGAAAGCTAATCTCGGTGCAGCAATTACCTTCTCACCATGCCTGTCAATGACCAAGAGCTTCGGCTTCCTGAGAAGCCCAAGGGACTTCCTCATCCGGATTACCACACCCCTCGCGGCGTTTCTCCTTTACAGTCAGTCCGCGAGGCTGGTTTGCAGTACCCAAACTATACGCCATTCAAACTGCCAGACCTGGTAGAGAAGCCGTTTTCAGACCGTGGTCTGAACGCTGACCCCAAGAAGGCCCGATTGTTGAGCGCTGCAAGCGAAGTCAAACATCTTACACCGGAGATAGGGACAGAAATACTTGGCCTACAGCTCAAAGACCTCACAGATGAGCAAAAGGATGACCTTGCGTTGCTAGTTGCCGAACGGGGCGTTGTGTTCTTCCGCGACCAGGACTTGGACGTTCACGAACAGATCGCTTTCGGAGCTTATTTCGGAGACTTGCACATCCATCAGATGGCCGGCATCATCCCTGACCTTCCATGGGTGCATCCCGTTTACAAGGATGAAACCTCGGTGAATGGCAGATCTCATCAAGTGTGGCATTCGGATGTCAGCTATGAGATCCAGCCTCCGGGCCTGACCCTGTTGAAGATGGATACTTTACCCAACGCGGGGCCCGATGACAGCTTGGCCGGAGGTGATACCCTTTGGGCCAGCGGATATGCATTGTATGAATGTGAGTAGATGCAGACCCTGGTCGTTCGGTACTGGGGGGACTTACCTCGCCCGTTCAGCTCTGTCGCCTAAGTTGAGATCGTTCTTGGAGACTCTCGAGGCCAAACATAGTGGTCTGGAGCAAGCAGAGAAAGCTATCCGGACTAATGGCTGCTTGAGACGGAATCCTATCGAGACAATTGTCAGTAACCCAAACCTAAATAGACCCTCGCCCCCTTCCCGCCGTCCCTTTCTCTTGGGCCTGTTTTTGCTGACACCTTTCAGCATCCGGTAGTGCGCACCCACCCCGTGACGAAATGGAAGACATTGTTCGTGAACGAGAACTTCACAAAGGAGCTTGTGGGTTTAGAAAAGCGCATTGGAGATGGCATTCTGGATGCACTCTACAGGACTGTTGCTGAAGGATACGAGCTCCAAGTGCGCTGGAAGTGGTCGAAGAATGCGGTGGCCATTTGGGATAATCGGGCGACCTTCCACACGGGTATCTTTGACTATTGTAAGTGTTGACCTGAGGGATTGTATTTCCTCAGTATACCTCCAGACAGGTCTTTTTTACTGATTCAATAACAGATCCTCATGTCCGACATGGTTTGCGAGTTGCGTCCCAAGCTGAGAAACCCTATTTCGACCCTTCGTCCAAGACACGGAAAGAGTCTTTGCAAGAACTGAAGATTCAAGCAAAAGAGTGAACTTCATGATCAAGTTTTACGTAGCATAGAAGTTATCATACCGTTCTAGTGAATGATATTATGGTACCTTCTCGTAATCAATGAACATCCATCTTTCTGTTGTATATGCGTCTGGCCGAACCTGTCTTTAGATATATGATTGCTTCAAGCTTTGTTGCACCTTCATATATGGCAGGATCTCGAATACCAACTATTCGAAATGCATTGGGACGAGGTGAAATCACCCTGCCACCCTCGTGTTAGGTCAGTCCGAATATCGGGTCATCTGAGCCCGGATGGAGTCATGAGCTGTCATAGATGTTTTGTCCTTGGGAATTTGTCAGTATCAATACTTCTAATTGCTAACTCTTGAGGCGTCTAATGTCTAATTAGCTCAGCTTTCTGCTTACAAAGACGGTCAAATCCTTCACTGCAAGCGCGGTTTGCGATTACATGTCGCCATCGCCTGTAGTCATTTGCAATTCAAACTGGCTACGTCTTCTTTGACCGTATTAACCATCTACAATTGTTTACTGGGCGAGTGGACGGAGAAATTATGTCGCAATCTTTGGTTAAACTCGCTCACTTGTCCTGGCATGTATTGGCGGCCCAGGAAAGACGTATAAATTTATGTGCAGGACCTGCCGAAAGGGGGGTTTATCAACAAACCAATCTGAAAGAGAGTTCTCGAGTCAAAAATGCTTCTCACAATCCCTCTTATCCTGCTATCTAGCTTTGCGGCTGGACAGCTGATTGGCCCTGTCGGCCCAACAACAGAGCTGTCCCGCAAGAGGTTGGAGTGCAACATCCTAGACTACGGCGCAGTTCCAGATAACAAGACGGACATTTCAACCGCTCTTGAGACGACCTTCAATCACTGCGTGCGTCGGAATCCCGGAAGCCGTCTCGTTGTCCCAGAGGGCAAGTACTTGATCGAACGGAGTGTGGTTCTCAGTAACGCTACAAACTGGGCTTTTCAGTTGGATGGATTGATAACTGCAGCCTACGGCGGGAACTGGACAGTTGATCGTGGGTTGATCCTTCAAGGCTATGCCGGGGTGGACGCGCTAAATGCAACCATAAACGGAGAGGGTGACCAAAAATTCTTGCTAGATGTTCTTGTCATCGTCAATGGTGAGTGCGTATAGACCGTGAGGGCTCGAAGGCTGATCAAGATCGCTAATCGAACATGGTCATCTGAAAGCGGTGGATTTCGAATTCTACTCCTCCAACGGATTGGGCGCAATCCAGGGACAAGGCTACATCTACAGGAACCTGAACAAGTAAGATCAGAGAACAAGGGCTGCCCATTATCCACAAGTTCAAGCTCATGAAGCTGAATGTGTTGTACAGTACAGACAGACCACGCCTCGTCCGGCTGATTTCCCCAACCAATGCTTCTGTTCACGACTTGATTCTTGTCGACAGCCCAAAGTTCCATATTGTGTTCGACTTTGCCGTGAATCTGGAGGCATATCATCTTACCATTCGAGGCGCCAATCTCGGAAGCTATGACGGCATCGATGCCATTGGCACCAATTATTACATCCACGACAACGAGGTACCATGAGCAACTGACTGAGGTGTTGACGCCCACCCCCTATACGACTGAGCTAAGCATACCTTGTCATTTGCAGGTCACCAACCGTGACGAATGTGTCTCTGTGAAAAGCCCCTCGCACCATGTCCTGGTGGAGAATCTGGTCTGCAACCAGGCCGGGTCAGGAGTCTCGATTGGCAGTTTGAATGTATCTGCTGAAATCTCCAACGTAGTATGTCTGGCCGTGCATGATGAATCCGCTTGTGGCTCACTCTCGTTATAAAGGTTGCACGCAACATCAGCATCATCCAAGGCAATAATATCGCCTTTATCAAGACCTATCCCGGAGGATCAGGATACGTGACCAATGTCACTTTTGCCAACTTCCGGTCCAAGGCCAGTCTCTACGGATTGGATATCAACCAGTATTGGCAAAACACCTTCCAACCGGATACAGGTTCGGTGGCTCTGTCTAATCTTGTATTTCGGAATTTCTCCGGTACCATCCACCTCTTCCCAGTACTCACTCATCATCATTCTAACGCGAGCACTAGGATCCGTTGCTGACGGAGCATTGCGACCCCCTCTGTATCTGATCGCTAATGATCTGACGTATGCGACTAATGTCACGATCGAAGACTTCTCCGTCTGGACCGAATCGGGCAGTGTCGTAGTCAACAAGATCAATAACGTCTTCGGAACCGGAGACGACAGCTACGGAATCAACAACGGCATCTCCTCCTTGGCTGCAGGAGAGACCCCGCAGACGTACACGAGCGCGTACACTGTGACAGCATCTCCAACCGGGTGGCAAGCACCAACTTCTCCGAGCTGGGCGGCCCCAAGCACCGGCTATGGAAGTATGTTCTTATGTTCTCCCCCCCTGGTTTCCTAGGCACTCATTCTTCTGACGCTCATCGATACAGCGGCGTCGCCAATGCCAGTCTACACACCAGCACCCTTGTGGCGGCCGAATGGAGTAGATTACAACCTGCATTACTGGGGAAGTTTCTAGGTCTTGCACCCTTCGAAATCCGGGATCATTGGATAATGCTTGGTTCATAACTACAATTTCCTCGGACAATTTACTTGAGAGCATTAGCAAGTCCAAAAGAGTTGAAAGAACAGTGGGAAAGGGAATAGAAGCTGCCTTCTATAGACCACGCCCTATATAATCTGAAGATGATTATGACACTTTCTCAGCATCTTCGACTTTCCATTCCATGCAATATCTAAATTTCAAACTCCTCCCCAATGAAGCTCAAATTTTGGACTGCTGCCAGACCGTACAACGCAGTCATGTTCATCGATATCCAACTCGCTTCTTCTACAGCTATCGGTACGTGACTTCCACCCACGGACTGGGTTTCCGAAGGCAGGGTTTGAATATAAAGATCGCCTGGATAGAACTCATGCCACGCACGTCGAGAAAGAGCGGCGTCTGCTAACCATTTCGCTGCATATGGTGTCAGGCGCGAATGGCCCTGGCGCAGGATAAGTCTTCCAAAGCCATTTGCACTCTTGCGTTGGAATAGTGACAATAGTCGATCCATACAATTTCGAAGCCCGCTGGTAGTTCCTCCGCAAAAGGATCAATCAGTTCGGCACATACCTCTACGAGCCCGAACATAGCAGACAGGTGCGAGACCTGGACGTAGCCCTTACTGTCGGCATTGGCAGCCATCTGTGTTTATGTTGTACAAGGCCATACCGGTGACGAATCCATTCTTCAGATTGCCAATACCTTTCATAAATTCAAATAGCTTTTGCCTTTGACTCCTTTCATCTCGGCCCTCTTCTTTCCCATTCAAACAAGCCATGCTGCGGCAAATGCTGACAAGTCAGTTCCCGAAGATATTGACAGAGATTCTGGTTTTGGAACATATAAACCTCTGTACTGTCTGATTTTCCGATATGGATCCAACATCAACAGGGTGTGCTCTGCTTCAAGTGCCTCTAACCCTAACCATTTTTTCTCAGGCAGTATGGTAATTCCGACGGTTGAGCTGATGGAAATTTTGCGGTCAAGATGCGAAAGGGAGAGACATTTCCGGTGTCAGTAAATATGTAACTTTTCTATTGAAATCGAAGGATTGCCCTAGGGAACAATGCCCCATCTCCTGAGAAAACGCCAACTCCATCATTTATCCATCAATCAGGAAAAAGATTCACAACAGAAGATATTGACTAGATGGGTAATTGGCTCAATGGTACCGTCCCTTCGAAATGCTGGCAGGTTGAAGCGGATGAGATGGCACCAAGTAAGGACTTGCTGATGCCATACACAACGGACATGACGATTCGAACACCCAGGCCAGGATTGTCCGGTATAGAATATCCCGAAGGCTGATTCGACATGATAATGTTCGGTTCAATTTTGAAAAGAGGTCGGTAAGACCCTGTAACTGCCAATTTTGAGAGAAGATTTTGCCATCGATATCGGATTGCCATACTCTGAATGGAACTATCTGTAGACCTCCCCGAGCCAGTCATACACGGTTCCATCCATGGCGTGTAGCTAGTGACCTTCAGAATGCTTGTAATTTAGTACTTCCGTAGACCAGTCTATACATGCACACTCTGTGGTGCTGAAAAGGCACTGGTACACTGACACTTGCGTATTATAGCTAGTGGAATGACAGTGTGCGTGCTTCACGGTATGGATGATGCCATGTAGCTGATGTTCAGTGGAGCAGAGTCTTATTCGCGTTGATTCTCCTTGGTGCACAGATATACAAGAACCATGTATATCAATGCACTCGGCATACTCCATCAATTGGCCCTCGAACCTGGTTCTACTTTGTGTTTCTTTATCTCTGATGCTACATGACCCGTCTTCACAACTTGCACCACCATCATCATCATTTCAGAACTCAATATGGTCCAGCTCTGCGAGTCCGAGACGGAAAGGGACAAACATGAGTTCCCTGACTCACCAATGACTCCTCTAGAGGCTGAACGGCCACACGAGGCCCAAGTGATCAAGGACGGCGTGGTGGTGAGCCTGGCAGAGCCGGAGGAGGTCCCCGAATATCAGTCCTTCCTCTCTTCCTTTCTTTCACGGAAGAAACAGGTTGATCCTGATGCCATCGCCACCACCAGGAGCGTGTTTGATGATCCTTTACTGGCAAAATATTACCTGCCGCATCCGAAATATGAGAACTTGCACCGTTTTGACCCGTCCGAGAGGTGGACGTATCGCGAAGAGACCGCCGTCCGGCGCAAAACCGACATCAAGATCTTCCTCTGGATTCTAGTTCTGTTCTTTGGCCTGAACCTCGATCGAGGCAACTTGGGCAATGCAGCAGCAGATAATCTACTCCCTGACCTGGGCATCAGCACCAACGACTATAACAACGCCCAGAACATGTACCGTATTGGCTTTCTGATCTCGGAGATCCCGTCGCAGATGATCGGGAAACGACTCGGTCCCGATCGTTGGATTCCAGTCCAGATTATTCTGTGGAGCCTCGCGTCCGGAGGACAGTTTTTCATGCAGAATCGGGCAGGGTTCTTTGCCTGTCGTTTCTTCATTGGGCTGTTCATGGGTGGATTCATCCCCGACTCGATTCTCTATTTGTCCTACTTCTACAAGAAGAGCGAGATGCCGCTTCGGTTGGCCTTCTTCTGGTTTGTCGACTCCATGTCTGGGGTTATTGCATCGTTCATCGCCTACGGAGTATTGCACATGCGTGGTGTAGCCCATCGCGCAGGTTGGCGGTGGCTTTTCCTGATCGAAGCGCTGATCAGTCTGGTGACTGGGGTTCTCAGCTTCCTATTCTTGGTCCCCGGACCGACGCAGACAAAGACCTGGTGGAATCCAAAAGGATACTTTACCGAACGCGAAGAGAAGATCATCGTCAATAGGGTGCTGCGCGACGACCCGTCCAAGGGCGATATGCATAATCGTCAGGGACTGTCTCTCGGGATGCTCTGGCGCAGTCTCAAGGATTACGATCTATGGCCCATCTATATCATCGGCATGCTGTTTGAGATCCCCACGTCGCCGCCGAAGACTTACTTGACGTTGTCCTTGAAAGCGATTGGATTCACCACATTTCAAACGACACTTCTAGGGATCCCAGTCACGGTCTTCGCGTCGCTGAATTTACTTCTCGTCACTGAGTTGACGGAGAGATTCCATCAGATCTCCCTGATAGGTCTTCTGATGCAGCTTTGGTCTCTCCCCCTCCTTGTCATTCTGTATACATCCGCGGGTACATTATCTCCCTGGGGCCTATATGCAGTCACGTTCGTTCTGCTCGGTTGGCCATCTGTCCATGCTGCCCAAGTCGGATGGTGCTCGCGTCTGAGTAATGCTGTTCGAACCAGAACTGTCAGTGCGGCGCTGTACAACATCACTATCCAATTGTCTGGTATCGCATCGTCCAATATCTATCGAGACGATGACAAGCCACTGTACCGCCGAGGGAATAGACAGCTGATTGCGATCAATGCTGCAACCGCTTGTGCCTATGCTCTGGCGAAAGTATACTATGTCTCGAGGAATAAATGGAAACAGGACCGATGGAACAAGATGACGCCCCAGGAGAAAGCGACATACTTGGAGACAACAAAGGACGAAGGCAATAAGCGGCTGGGCTTTTTGTTCGACAGTTAAGTCAGATGTGATGTGAACCTGTGCGTTCAACCTGCCACTCTCTATGTTCTGTGAGCAGTCAATATTAGGTGTCTTGCTTGTCAGCAAAGAATAACCATCGACAGACATAACCATGGGAGGTGCTGGGTTAACATGTACAGACAAAGAACAGAATAGAATGGGAAAGAGAAAAATTCCGAAACCGTACCAGTATGCACTATTTTCTGTCAGGTTCTTTGTTTGATGCTTGCTGAACTTCGAAGCCACAAAATTCTCTGCCTTTGGAAAGGCAAGCCTCGATTGGCGTTTTCTATAGATGAGAATCAAAGGGAGTCATGATATTACGGCAAAGCAGCCTAATCATACCATGCTCACAAGGCGTGGACGATGGAATGGCCTTGCCATCCAATTCAGGGCATCACAGAGACAGCCCCGGGGTCCACCCGCCGAGTCCGTCTCATGGCAGTCCAACAAAACAATAGGAACCGGCCAGTAGAATGCCTCAAACCCGGGGTATACGTGCTCGTAGTTGAGGTCTGCCGCATTTGGAAATTGTCTGGTTATATCGAATCAAAGACTTCTTTGTTTATGATCCATCCCACGCTGTCACCATAAGTGCCAGCGTCTCCCAGATGGCCCTCCAGATTCCTCTCCTACCTTAAAAATCCATCTATATCCATCCTGTCATCATCTTAGGCAGTGACAAGTGACATCTCAGCTCTCCCTTCGCTGTATATACCAGAATGCCCGTCCAGACTCGTTCAGCATCCCGAAAGCGATCTCCAGCTCGAGAGCAATCCTCAACTCGAGGACGATCTTCACCTGGAAAGCGGTCGACGCCTCGAACTGTGCCTGTCCTCGCTCCATCTCCTCCCAGGAGAAGACAACCGCGTGTCACAAAACCAAAGTCTTTTTCGTGGAAGCCTCGACCTCTCAGTATCGAAGATGAACCGTTTCCAGCGTGAGTCTTAGACAGCCCATCATTCCCCGCTACTGAAGTGGGCTAACCATAGTAATGACCTTCTGGGCAGTGACGTTGATGGCCAAATCGACGTTCTCCGGCGGAAGATCGAGGCGGGTATAAATGTGGACGTACATCAACGGATGCTCGACGATTGCCTTGCCAGAAAGGCACTATTACCGTGAATATTTCCCATCCCACGTCTTTTCTTCTCGATTATCAACACCCTCTTACTTACTTATTCTTAGAGATATTCGAAAGGATGAGCCAGAGGGACTAACACAAGCGGTGTATCAACGAATCCATGAACTCAAGTTCCTGCTCTCCACGGTTGATGAAAATTCAAACTATCGAACGAATATGCTGGCCATACTCGCAAAGTACCGCTCGAAAGAACTGGAAGTTGCCCCTGGCCTGGTCACATACTGGGCATGGGGTCGGCAGCTCTGTGAGCCGAAACCGAAGAATCTGAAGGAGGTGATCAAGCTCGCGATAGAGAATGAGAGCGAAAAGCAATGCTTTTGGGTTGAAGACGTAAGTGATTCTATCGTTCATCTGATCATGAAGATGGTTTCCGAGGCTCATCCTATTTTTTTTTTCTTTTCACTCTCTAGCCCAGGCCTGTTCGCCACCTGGCCCATGTTTGTCTTCCTCCAATCGACGAGGACACTCCACACCACAAAGTTAGTCGTCCATAAATTGGAATAAGAAAGCGAGACCTTTCTTTTCTTAACAACGATCCATCTCTCAGATCATACTCTCGATTCGACTCCCGGGCTCAGCTGGACATGGCATCGACGTAGAGGTCCTTGACGACACAGGCTCCACGGATCTAGCGGTCTTCTATTCCGACATCACGCAACTCCTGCTGCTGGGCGACGGTGGTCAATTCGTGGATGAAGGCCTACATAACGCAATGTCCTCGAATGGACCAATACAGGTTCGGAAGACGGTTTTGCTCGTCAACTTCAAGTACGCGCATCTCACACACGAGGTCCGACGCGATCATGGAGGCCCGTTCTTCGGTGGATGGTACGAGATTGAAGCCACTCTGTTAGGCCCAAACTGTGATACGCGGCTAAGCGGTTCGTGGATGAGAGACTTCTACTATACGGGAACATGCCCCGATGGCAGAGGGCTCATTTATGTGGCAACAAACAGAAGTAGTCTCTCCAGGGCTATGCCAGCGGTTGATCGACTTGATATTGTGGATGTTGCTCCCCCTGGACACAGATTCTCCTAAATATACCCCGGGGCCACCTTTCTGTCCACCAAGCCAGGCAGTCTTTACAATTTTCTTATCTTCTATGCGTTTTTGTTCAGTTGTCACAAAACACATGCACAAAAACAAGAGAAAAAGAAACTGCGTACATTGTTGCTTGAACACTTGGACTTGCCCCGTACTGAGTTGAAGTCGCTGCTTTCTGCTTCATATATATCCTACAATATTTTCTGGTGGTGTGGTGTTGTATCTGATTTGCAATGTTTAGCTACGATCAAGAGATCAAATCTAGTTTTCATTTCATCTCGTATACACAGATATCAATCCTTCAATGCCATGAATGCGTAAAATTGATTCCCAAACCGGAAAGGTACTGCTATAATCCTGGTTGTATATTCCTTTGCAAGTTTCCATCTATATTCGACGAACCTTTAATGACAATTCGAATTCATCTTCATGGCATTATGTCCTCGAAGAAGTCCGTTTATCAGACCTCAACTTCTCCAACCGGCATATACCATGCCAGTCGTGGGCAATTTCGTCAGAGTAGTCTACAGACGTAGCTGTTTACTTTGCATCTGTCTCACAGGGACATGTTGTGGTAGGTGATACTGGAGTAGAACTTGGCCTGTTTTACTTAGGGTACAGGCTCATGGAGTGAAACTTTTCGGAGCATCTTCATCATATAAAAACAGCATATCACTAAGCTATTTGGTTCAAGGAGACTATGCATTGTGTGATAAGTGATAATACGACAAAAGAGGCTAAAAAGAATGAAGTGTTCGCAAAAAATATGGGGATATTATTCTTATAGCTACATTGTCATGAGGAAATACACTTATATACCACCAAATGCAAGCATCTATCATTTTGCTAGGAAGCCTTCTCTGGCCCTGTAGCTTAGCTTGACAACTCGTGGTTAATTTCGCTCCCCTATCCACGGCAAGCGAACAGTATCTATCAATCAATCACCCAACACATCTCTTCTTATTAGCTGGCCCAGTATCTCCATCGCCATTTCGGTCCACGCCATTTGCCTTTCTCTTTCGTGGGCCAAGAGAGGAAGGTGCTTTAAGACCTGACGGTGTGGAAGCGTTGTCTTTGGCGGATTGGCCTCCTCCTGGCGCAGGGAGAACACCGGGCTTAGGTTGCGACACTATTGTGGTTTGTTGTGGCTCCTCTTCATCATCGTCCAAGACTATCACCACCGGTTGAGAGGTGAACGGGCCTGCATTGGTGGTGGTACTTGCTGAAGCTGTGGGTGCTACGGCCACGGCCTGTGGGTGTCCACGATTCCCTATGGGTATTGTAATGAATCGGTCACCACGCTCGGCGCTAAAGTTAGCCAGCCAACCATGGGTGTCCTCATTGGGCAGCTCGCGTGGGAGCCAGGGAGGGTGCTCCTTCAGGATAAGCTTGTCATTGTCCCGCGTGGTCTTCATGTTCGAGACAGTGTTCATGGCCACCTTGATGACTTCCTCGGAGGGGTTCAAGACACGCTCATAGACCAGGAAAGGGATTGTCCCCTTTTGCCAGGCAAGTGGTACTCTATCGGTGGGGAGCTTTGGCGGGATGCCACCAACTATAAGACCTTCATTCAGCATGCCGTCGTACATGCGTATCTTCCCGCCGTCGAATTCGCCCCTCTCGGTATCGGTCCAGTAGACTCGATAGTGGTTGTTGGTAAGGTAAACACCACCGAGCCAGCGGTAGACCGCCATCTGCACTAGACCGTCAGCGTCCATCCACTCAAAGGTGACGTCCTGAGTGTGCTCTTTGATTCTTGCGTCGTGATGCGGCTGGACCACCATGCGCAGGGGGAGATTGCCGAATCTTTTCAAACGAACACTCACATGGTGTTGAACATGGCAACGACTTTCACTGTCCATACTGCTGAAGAAACGGGTCAACAGTTCCTGCATCCGGACACCTTGACGGTCCGCCAGTTCAAATTTGGGCGATACAAACGATTCTGTGAACCGTCGCGTAGAGTGTCTACCACCGTGACAGGGGCATGAAAGGCGTTCTTCCTCATACGAGAAGTGAAATTGACCGAACGATTTTGTCACTTCGTTCCAGATGGTCCAGAACGCATTGAACCTTCCAGATCGGACACCGTCCACATGCTGCTCCAAAGTTCTCAAGACATGATCTCTGAAGTCTATACTCTGCTGTTGAGAGAACACGTCCCAATTCGTGCTGGTGGCAGTAATGAACGCCTTCTCCGGCTCTGTTAATCCCTCTTCCCAGCCCGGATGGCTGCGATCAAGATCAAACACGGTCGATCCCGCATCGAGCAACTTGCCCGCCACAATCGCGCAATCGACAGAGCAGGAATTCTTGCTCCAGACGGGGCCCCGGCCTCGGTAGATGTACTGCTCTCCTTTGGGGTTGGATTCTAGATTGTTGCCTCTCCAAGGGTTCGGAGCCATCCGCAAGGTAGACACTGCTGGGAAATTTCCGACCATCATTTGGAGCAGCTCGCCTGTCGACGCTGCAGTGATATAAGGGATCGCGGTCTGAGGGGGGGCGCGGGGATGACGTTCCAAGTCCTGATATGCGAAGCGCATTACGGCTTTCTCGATGGCTTCTCTGACTGCTCGACTGACATCTCCCCGTTGGGCGTCCTGTGCAGTATCTTGTGCAGTATTCTGTGTAGTGTCCTGTGCAGTACCCTGTACAGTATCCTCCGTGGTATCTTGTGTAGTTGTAGGGAGTGTAATTGGGCCGCCAGACGCTGCCAGCAGAGGACGACGCCTCGTCTCGTCGTCCGACTGCGGAAACTGAGGATAATACCTGCTAATGAGCAGAGTAGGGTTCATCGGCAATGGAGGGTCACCGTCGTCTCCCGGGTCGTGTGTCAACAAACGAGGGCCAGCATCATGAGTGTAATCAATCAATTCATCAAGGTTGCGAGGCCTATGAGTCTCTTGCATGTAATATAGGAGTTTCCAAAGGCTTTTGACTCGCTTGAGCCTGGTCCATCTTCTCGACTGGTCATTCACATCAAAACCGGGGTATATCCCCCAGAAGTGAAAGGTGATCATGTCATTGATTTGGCTCAACGTCCATTTCTGTGTGCTGATAGCTTTGCCTGGCGCGATTCCGAGGAACTGCCAATGCGCAGGTGGATTTGGAAGTGTCGTGATATCGAGTTTCCAGTATTTGTAAGGAGGGTCTCGGTAGCCACTCTCGCGGAGAGGTTGGTATACTGGTCCCTGGGGCATTTTTGTCAGTGCAAAAAGAAGGGAAGATAATATTTTACAGAGGTGATTTGCTGATATTATAGAAAGATCGGAGTTGCAACACAAATGCGAGGTGAATGAAACCAACATTGAAAGAGATCAGGGGAGACAATACCCAAAGGACCCAAGGACAGGACTCGATTATATGCTTTCTTGAGTCCAGGACTCTTGTTCAGAGAATATTCGAATAACAAAGCTGAAGATGACAATGGCCATTGTTCTATTCAGACTGAAGAAGGACATCTCCAGGGAGGCCCAGGGAAGCAGAAGACGACAATGCCCTTTCTTTATCCATGAAGGCAAAAGAAAGAACATCCCCAAGGAGAATCATGAGACGAACACAACAAACTCTGGAGAGCTTCATCTCGAAGAATGCCACTGAGTCATTGTTTTCTTTTGAGAATTGTGTTGTCGACCATGTTACTCTTCTGAACGAACAGCTCTTCGAGTTGGCACAGCATCCATCTTGTCAGTAGATGACAATGCATAGGTCCACGGGTGGCCCTTCAAAGAGCCTGATTCTGAGCTATTCATCTTGAAAGACCTCGATACAATGCGGCTAGAATCCAAACTCGATTGCGTGTCTTGAGTTGCTTAGAAGAAGGGGCTTTATTTTTGCAAACAAAGACATTATATTCAAAGAAACAAAGCTCCAGTGTGAAATATGCATACATTCAACCACCAATATGCCACAAAGAAGAAAAGAGTTCATTCAAAGGACATATTGAAAGCATGCTTCTTGTAGCTGATGCTGTCAAGAATAAAAAAATATTAGGATCATAAACAGCAGCATGTGCATCCTTCCAGTGTCATCGACTCCATAGCTGTACTGCTCGCGTTGATTCAACCACAATAGTTGAAAACAATTAAATAATAAAAAGGTCATATGTAGCTTCCTGTCTATTCTTATATCGCCAATATCACCATGACCTAAGAAATTTCAAGGTCAAACCAGGAGTTCAAGTGCCCCGATAAACTGATCAACTACTCTAAGATCTTAAGATGAATGTAGTTTGACTTTCCAATGTAACGGAATACCTTCATCTCAGGTCATTCCTCTCCCATAGGGTCATATTTCGCGCCATTCCAAGTAAGTGGAGGACAATGCACATTCTCTCCGAAGGTTACCTTACCACACTCCTTTATCACTGATGTACATACGCCAGAGCATCGAGTGACCAACTGACTGGAAAGTATTCGAATCACCAGCGAGCCCGACACCACTGCAGCAAGGCGAAGGACAAGATCACATCACAGGTTCCTCTCGGGGCAATTGAGAAAAAAAGGCAATCAATTCACTTCAATGACTTGGGTCCATCCCCACTGAAGCAAAGCAAATAGCCTCAATGACGCGAGTAGCTTCCGAGGTTGTAATACCCACGTAGTACATCCAGACAAGGCATGTTTCACTTCTTCACAGTGTCTGCACGGGGTGAAGGTCGCACAGGGTAATCTGCCAACCATGCAAAGTCTGAGAGTCTACCACAGAAAGGGGGATATGCACAGGGTGACATCAACACTACTACCATCCGAAGGTGAGAATCCTTCAGTCACCGCCGGTCAATATCTGAATTTTGGATGGGCCGATGCAGGATTTGATTGAGATATGACGGGTGAGAAGAAAGCTCTTCCCGCATAATCACGCGATGAGAGAGGACTTCCCCAACCGTGTTTTTGTGCAACATCGTACTTGCTTGAAACGAGTCCCGTGGCAGGAAAGTAGCGAGTCGTCTGGTCTCGGTATACGTTCTGGGCTGGTGACAGTTATACATGTGGAACGAGATGAATGCTTCGAGTAGTTGACGTTGCAACCGGAGCAGGAAGTAACTATTTTGTATCAACCCGGATCGGCGGTATGGTCTTTCAGAATGATCGGGATGGAAGATTAAATATGCACAATAGAAGAAGAGACATGTAGAGGGATGGGAATTACTTCATTTCTGGGAAATCCTACCACACTTTAATTCTTGTTGGCCTGACTAGTCATTGACCTTACAGACTCAGGGTTTACATTGCAGGAGTGAATAAGGTAATGCAGCCCTTCTTTTGACGTATCAGTTCATTGGCCTTGCAGTGAAGTAGAATTGCATTCACAGTCTCGTCTTTTGACAAAACACTGGACATTACTGACGGAGCCCTATCCAGACCAAAAGTGCCTTGAAACCCTTATCTCATCATACTGCTTCGAGTCCACCATGTGCTGGGCATCGTTAGGCCATTCCAAACTGCGATCAGCTCAATTCCCCTCCGACGAAGCCGACGCAATCATCGCAGTGACAAAAGGCTTCCTCGGGGCTCTCAATTCCAAATCTCGCATTGAGTTCGAAAAGCACTGCGTGTCTGCGGGTGGAATGTCCCTCTCGCCACCATCACCCAGCCCGCTTCGCTTCTGCACGATTGGGTCTTTCGTCGAGCGCATCTCAACCATGAAGGATGACATCAATGAACGTATCTGGGATCCCGAAGTCAAGGTCCATGGATCGGGCAATCTGGCGGCGGTGTGGGCGCCTTTCCGGGCGAAGATCAATGGAGTTCTCGACCATGTTGGCGTTGAGCTTTTCATCCTCCATAGGATCAATGGGGAGTGGAAGGTGACGGGGTTGGCGGATTCGTGTCGATGGCCCACCGAGGAGGAGAAGTCGCTGCTTGAGTGAGAGAAGGTTCGAGCTGGTTATTAGGAACAGAACAGTGGTCGATAAAGAGCGCAGTGCGAGTGCAAAAACACAAATCCACAAGCACAGTGATGCTAGAGAAACAAAAAAAAGGAACTGGCTCTATATTCAGCCGCCAACATATGCAAGAGAACGATATATCATCTATCATGAAACACTGACAGGGCTTTCTTTCGGTCGGTAAAATACGGCTTGAAAAAGATACGGCGATCACTTGAGCATCATTCCCTTCTGCCTCTGAGGAGCTCCCAGCCGACACTTCCATTCCTGCCTTCCTTCTCGGTCATTTCCTCAACTGCCTTGACTAGATCGTAGCAGATTTGCTCCGAAACCACGCTGTCATGCTTGTATGCGGGATGCTTCGCAACGAATTCGCGAATCCAGCGAGCTCCTGTCCAGAGGGTGCCATCAGCTCGTTTGCGGATGAGGTCCAAGTAGCGTGCCAACGAGCACCGCGTCTCGACGTCCACATTGACGCTATTCAGATAGGACTCCACAAGAGGAATAAGACCAGGGAAAGATCCGTCTGCAGATCCATTGACAATGTCCGAGATCGTCATAAGGTCATATTCAAGCTCCACCGGCCCAAGAGGAGGAGATGGTGGGGGTGTGTTGACAGCAGATGATGCGGCGGATGACAAGCTGCTGCCGTTGGCTGAACGCTGCTGCTGTCTCGGGACCCGGTGAGGGAATGGGTCTTTGCGGAAATAGAACTTGCGATCGTGCACGGCATTGCGAGCGTGCGCCGTCTCCATATTCTCAGTCGTCAGTTGAATTGGAATGTAGAAATTAAGGTCGAAGCTCAGAATGGCACGGGTGATGAGCACAATGAAAATACTGAAAGCCGCGTTCTCAAAGTCCGTCATCTGTATCTCCATTGGTCGGAATTCCACTCTCCAACCGATGTCTTCCTTTTCACGAGGAGGCGGCTTGAAGCGCATGTGTTGCCAGTTCGTAGATTGAAGATTCTCGAAGTGATCTCCTTTGCTGAGGTCCAATTCGTTGAGATCTTCGGAGAAGATCACCAAGGGGTCGCGGATAAAGAGATGCGCAAAATGCGTAGCTAGAAGCTCGTCCATGCCTTCATCCATCAAGCGCTTTTTGATGTCCTCATCAACAACTAGATTGGGATCCAGATACTCTTTTCGAAGACGAGGATCTTGGGATATGTAAGTCGAATTTGAGGCGTATCGGGACTTGGGTATCCTCCATCTATCGTTTTTAAGAGGCTGCGCTGTGTCAGCGGGAAAAATACAAATGAACAGGACTCTTGTTTACTCACAACTTCACCCAGTTCCTCACGGGTCCTGTCATCAACAGAGAGACTAATCTGATTCCACCGGACATCGGTGTCCACAAGGAACCCCTTGTAAATCGGTGTCGCAGCTGTCAATGCCAGCATAATCGGACCCAAAGGACTCAACTGATCATATAGTCTCCTCCCTTCAGTCATGTTTTTGGCTTGGAAAGTGATCTGAAGGCAGCAGCTCCCCATGCCGAACGCCATGGCATCCATGTAAACGTGACCCTCCTTGGCTGCGCCATTCCGAACATCGTCATCTTCGGGCCAATTGTGAAGATCATAGTTGATGGTCGGGTCTTTGAACGGTTCAGGAGTATTAACATCCTTAAATATGGGGACATTGATCTCAACTTTGCGCCCTCTTCTGGATCTGATGTTGGCTGCCAGCGTCGGAAACCGGATGTGAGGATTGGCAATCTCGTCCGGGACAAATTGTGATCGTAGCGCGGGTCCAGACGGAGGGTAATAAGGAACTATGTAGTCATCTCTGGTACCCAGGCGAGGGAATGTCGTAAGTGTGATTGGATATTCGTTTGGCGCCATATGAGCCTTGGCGACCTCTCGTCTTGAACACAGCCCATTAGAAATGAGAGAATCTTCTCTAGCGAGCAAAGAGAGCCTACCTCCATTTCATGTTGGACTCCACCTTCAGCAGATCCTTGAAGTCTATCCCCCACGGTCTTCCTGGTGTAGCCTCGAGCATAAACCGGCCGAATTCCGGGTGGAAATGGGGAGGCACCTCTCCGTCACTGGCAGTTGTTTCAACCGTGTATTCTCAAAGACTTCACGAACCACACAAAACTTACTGTTCCGTGTCCTGGTTGTTGTTGCAGCCACCGACTTTCCACAAGGCTTCATGTCTGGCAAGCGATTTCAGGATCTCCGCTTGGCGAAGGGATAACCTGGCTTTCTTCGCTGCATCGTCGACCGCCACGACAAGGTATTCGACCTGGGAAAGAAATTCGAGATCAGTCTGAAAGCTTGATTGTGCCTTCTGCGAAAGATACCTACCTCATCGCCCCAAAGCAACGCATCGCGCTCCTTTCCCTTAGCCCTGCGCCAATTGGCGAGCAGTTGCTACCCGCAGTTAGCTGCACATGATATCATTTGACGCTCATGTAAGAGCACAGAAATTGCAGGGACTACCTCAATTCCCCATTTGCGCACTTGGTCCGCCCTTTTCTTCGCTTCAGGCCATTCTAAAGCAGTGCCGAGTGCTCTGGGAGCGCAGCCAACATATTAGTAAGAGTCGAAGCGGGGTCTTCCGAAAGGCATTTCTCATACAGCAAACCCATTGTCCACCACAACTCCTCGCCGCAAAGGCCCCTGGATGCTCAAGAAGAAGAAGAAGAAGAAGAAGAAGAAGAAGTCGTAAAGACTCCTGGGAGAAAGGAGGCCAGACTCTCTCTCAAAGATGTGCAAAGTTAGGCGAAGGCGACGATATATGTTTGGGAAGCTGGTTCGTCCGGTGGAGTTATTGGAAAAAATTAGCTGCGGGTGACGTCGATGGGACTCTCCACAGGCAACGAACGACGAGGGAAATCGACATCAAACGAGTGTTTCACGAGGAAGGCAGAAATAGCTTCTCGATGATCGGGTTCCTGAGGTCCTGATGCTCAATTTCTCCTTTTCGATCTGGATTCACCTGCCCATTGGCGTAGGCCCTCGAGGCATCGACCTCGTTCTTATGTGGAGTTGGCCCTGGAGGACTCGGCTTGCCGGAGCATAAATAATGGTTTCTCCTTTGCTTTTTTCCTTTGTAACTCTACGAACAGCCACTGCGGGGCAATATCCAGAATTGTTCCCAGCGATAACAGAACAGATCAAGATGGATTTCTAAGCAGCCCCATACGAAGCTCTCCAAGATGCATACAATTCCATGTATCCATTCACTTATACAGGACTCAGCCAAAATTTTCAACCATCCGCTTTTAGCGCTTGTCAACACAACTAATGCTGCAGCCTTTCCAGTCAGAATCACAATTACCACGCTCGAAGAATAAAGTCGCCAATAAGTTAGATTGGTTTAGTTATGTAAGCGGCAGACTACTGCAGGCACTTTACTGTATATTGCCATTATGACCAGTATTTGTTGGTCACTAGAATTACCGAAACGAACTCCTCTGATTACAAATAGGATTTGTCTAAGTTACCCGAGAAATGGCCATAGAAACATGCCGCCTTCCGACTCTTTCACGCCCTTTGTCATGGCCTTGAACATGATGACCCTATCGGTGGGGGAAGAAACTACCATAGTCGGCATCTGATTCCCGCTCTCTTGATTGATTCTCGGGTCCTAGAGCCCTCGAGAACTATAAATCAGCACAGCCAAGAACAAAGGTATATAGGCGGGCAGCAGAGCGGGGTTGGAAAACAGCGTCACTCAGTAGTTCATACTGAATGCAATTAGCAATCATGATGAACTGCTTCGGGTTCTGAGCCTTTAAATGGTGGCTGAAGAGGAAGGGTGTGATCAAAGTCAAGCAGTCTCTCGAGCATTGCAAGAGCACAATTAACATCAGGGCCAGATCTGTAATTAGCTGCAGGTACGGCCCTGTCATATCAACTGCTGGAGCACCAACCCAAATCACCATACATCTCCTGCTTACGAGGAATCACAATTGCTCGCGCCGTGGACAGTGACCGATGAATTTGTCCACCACAATAAGCTTGAAGCAAGCTGCTTCTTAATACCATGTAGCAGTTTGATGAACAGTCATCTGGTACAGTTTCATACTGCCACAGGTATCTAACGTGTTCAGACGCCCTAGTCAACAACAGGAGAAATAAGTTCCTTTATAAATCATGGATGGAGCAGACAGATGTAACACAGCATAGAGAGCATAGAGCCAGAAAAGCCATGCCAGGGTCCTTCATAGAAAGACTTCTCCT
This sequence comes from Evansstolkia leycettana, assembly GCA_000787455.1. Lineage (NCBI taxonomy): Eukaryota > Fungi > Ascomycota > Eurotiomycetes > Eurotiales > Aspergillaceae > Evansstolkia > Evansstolkia leycettana. Next base: position 33,492 of record JSYV01000137.1, on the reverse strand, counting down.
TAGTCCTTGTTGATGTCTGCGTTGTATAGCTTATGCTTCCGTATAAATTCATATAACGGTTCCGTGCTCCGACAGTGGCGTATATCAGAAACCCCATCAATTGTTAATGCAGCTGAACCGTTCTCGGCTCGTTGTGGACGTTCGAGGGTGAAGTCGGCCCAGCACCGGATTGTCTGTATTTTCGTTAGCCCGAGACTGCAACGTATTCCTGGGATGGCAGATGGAGAATTCAGGTGGAATTTGTGGATTTCAGTTGCAAATAACACAACGAAGAGGAAAATACTTGCCTTTCTCATATAATCGAAGCAATGTGGCCAATGTCCATTATCTCGAAAGTCGATTCCCATGTCCAATCCATCACGCGCGTCCTGCAGTGCTTTCCGCATTGCTGCTAGACAGTGCAGTTGATGGAACCTATTCCCTTCCATCAGCATGATCAGTCAAGCCCCAAATCAGGAATCAAGCACTCAGAAAAAACCGTTGGATGTTTTTATAAAATGCAGTTGAAGAAAAGCTTACATGCTCACAGAGGCAGGACTTCCAATGTCATCTCCCTCCGCATCGAACAAGTTCTTCCCATCTTCAAGATCAACAACCTTATCCTCACCAGCGTGCAGATCCTCTTCCCAGAGGTAGTCATAGGCATGATCCAAAGACATGTATCTGTAGTCCCGTCCAAATTGGACTTCAAGTTCATCCTCTTTTGTAACTGTAATTGCTTGATCTTTGTGCCGGATGACGAGGTCTATGACAAGCAAAAAACAGAGTAATGTAGTCATGACAGAAAGATAGATGTTTAGATAGCTCCATTTGCATTTCATGCCGGGTCGAGGATGAAGTAGAGAAGTGCTGGCTTCTTGATTATCCATGGGCTGGTCATCAAGCTCACTTCTGGAATCATCATCTTGTTGAACAGGTAGGTAGGACATAAGTATTGATGATGCTCTGAATATTATTGACTAAGTTGCAGGTAAAAATCAGTGAAGGGATAAGATGCACTTGCACAAAGAAAATTCATTTGTGCTGGAGTAGCTGATCTGTCAATAAGCTGCAAAGTCTTGCCAAAGCCTGAAGGCATGACAACATGGTCCAATTTAATATAGAAGAGATCGACATACTAGTATCCCATACAGTAAAGAAATTGCTTGTTGGTTAGACATATAATTTCATTGGTTAAGCATACGGGGTAGTACATGGCTGACAAGCACTGCCCCAGGATTGGGGCTGTATTGCCTAATTCCTGTTTAAACCTAGTGTTAGCTTAGCCAAAATACAAAAAGTTCCATGATGTACATGGCTGACCTTAAAGGATCACTACCTAGTATATACTATATGTTTATAAAAGGCCCAATAGCAGAAGGACAGCTATAGACCTTATGTTTCCAGAGGAAACAGGTGGCAAAGCTTACGAAGTGACCTATCAGAAACAATGTCACTTGTTTACTTAACACTACCAATCGCCCATGCAATGTATTGTGATCCTAACCATCTAAACAGTATCACCAAAGCACTAATGAGAAAAACAGAGTTCAAGCATACTAATTTAGCTTGCAAGATACAGTGACCAGAATAGATCTCAGGCTTGACTCGAATACTCCGTATAACTTTCAACTACCCATTGAGGAAGATTTCCAGGCACCTTGCACAATACAACCTTGTCTTACCTTGCGGTTCGATGGATGTTAGATAGAAGATCGGCGTACATAGGCAACATCTATTGCCAGGCTCCCAGTTGACATGGCAACCTGAAACATCTCAATGGGAGTGCGGAAGGAGGTATTCGGCAGAAAACTATGTAACTGGGGTCTGTCAGACCTTGCAGCTCAGCTAAGAGAATCCAATGGCAAGGACCAGTAAGAGTATTCCTCTAGGCTTTAAAATCTAAGGATCGGCCCAGCAATACTCGTAAACGGGAATAGAGACTAGGTAGGACCCATGATTTGGTCTCTATTGTAGCCAAAGGACTCATAACAGACACTCGACTGGAAGAAAGATCATAACTTGGAATTTGTCCAGGGCTGAGGACTCGGTTACATCAGATATATTAAAGAATGAGACACAGCAAATAGCTTTGGATAATTGAACCAGCAAGTGATATTAGATGCGCATACCGCAGGACTCGTAATATCAAATAGAAATTCTGAGCATTTTCCTTATGCAGCTTGAGCAACAGCAGGGATATTGCCTTGAATGAATGCTACTTTTCATATTCATCCTATTCTAACAGCTTCCACATTGATGCTAGACTCATGGTTAGTTGCATCATGTACACTGGGATCTTCGTTTCCAACAGATATACAATCTTTTATTGGAAGGGAGTTGCTGACAGGATGCAATGATCTCAGGTGGCACTGCATAAGCATTGTAATGGCTATTAGATGAGAATTTTATAATTTCATACCACATGCCATTCCCACTGCCCATAAGAAGCCATGTATATCTCTCTCAGATCAGTCTTCTACAACCTCAGAAAGCCAAAGCCTTAAAGAAACAGTTGCGTCTAAAGCTGCCCTCTGGTAAGACGGGCTCAATCCTTTCTCGGATAAAAGTCATCTATGCTAATAAAACTCATTCTATTGCTAGAGAGTATTGATCTTTTCATCACAACTTTACAAGCCATACTTACTGTTAACTGTGTGTATGTTATAAACCTCCCCCTTGCCTCTCTTTTCCTTCTTGCAGAAGAACGGAAGAAAAGAGCAAAAAAAGATAATAGCAGCTCTAAACTGAACTCAATATGTAGAGAACAAAATGAAGACATTTGCAATTCTCAGTGTGGCTGCTGCTCTTTTTACTATTACTGTAACTGGAGCCCCGGCCCCTAGTCCTGACAATCTTGAAGCTCGAGAGCCCAAGAAAATTGTCAAGATGGTTGATGGAACCTATGTTCCAATGTGCATCCCTTTGTGTCGGCTTGGCTCTACAGAGGGTTATTATTGTGAGAGTGATTCTAACTGCCCTGGTGGAACTTGTGTGCCTGAGGGTAGCTGTTAAGGCTTCTACTACTCTCAGCTGTGGTTTTCATCATGGATGGAAATCCTTCATATTGCAAAGTCTGTGGTGAATTGTTATTGTTGTCGTGGAATATCATATCAACACTCATGTCAGCCATGGCTGACAAGGGTTTTACACTCATTTGATAGTATTAGTCCACAACTTGTCTTGACTAGGCAGAGAAGTTTGAGAGTCCCCAAATTCAGTCATTCTTTTGTCTCTCAATGTCGTGGACTCGAGTGGATGAGTAAACAATAGTATACAAGTCTATCTAGTGCTATTTACCGAGAGAAAAGAAAGATGGCATATAGCGAGTGTATTTAGCGAGTGTATTTGCGTAAAATTTAGTGCAAGGGTGGCTGAATGGTAAAATCAGCCACTGTATCTTAGAATGTACCCACTTTCTGTCATGTTATATTTATCTGTTATATCTGTTATTCCTTCCCATTAAAAAATCTCGAGAACACTACCAAGTCAATCTCTTGCACTTCAGATACATTCTACTCGAGGCAATCCTCAACGTGTATACGAGATGGCTCTCTCAGCACCGTTAAAAGCATGCCTCGTGATAATTCCACTGGCATTGATTCTTCTTTTCCTTTTCAAACAAGACTATCTGAGTCTGACCTCCATCGAATTGTCACTATGTGGTGCAAGTGCAGATACTGTCTTCACGCAGTTTCGCTCCATCCCATCTCTTGAGGACCTGTCCCCTGCGGGTGACCAAGCCTGGTCCACTGAGGCATCAACTCCATATGGTGGTTTTTTGATTGTTCAAAGGAACGAAACAACAGCAGAGAAATGGGGAGTGACCATGTTCCATTCATTGCACTGTCTTCAACAGCTTCGCAGTGCACTGCAACAATCACAGCTGGCGGGTGGTATGTCTAGTTCTCAGACTGGACAGCATTAGCATGCAAATCATCTTGACCAAGTCCATCTGCAGCACTGCCTCAGCTATATCGCTCAAGTATGAACTCCCACTTTTTTTTCCATTTGATTCTACCCAGCAAGGCTGACTTGGTCTGGCTTATAGTCCATCATTTGCGCTGCTGACGACACTATCGAGCCGCCTCGCGAGTCTTACGATGGGCAAGGAAATTTGATCGACATTGGTATCGATGGCTTTGGGGTTGAGCATCGCTGTAGGGACTCCCGTCATATCTGGGAAACGATCCAGAAGTCGGAGGACTCGCCAGTTAACAAATGGGACTGGAAAATGGGGGACACAATTGGGAGTGTTTTCAACAATGGTGTGTTCTAAATAACTGATGTTTAAGAAATTACAATTTTTCAGAGACATTTTTGCAAACAGAACAGTGCTTTACTATCCATCTATGTAGGTTGAATGGCTTCAGAATACATGGCCTACGGTGTCGAAAGGGGACAGGGATAGAAAAGAACATGTATCCCCTCTCCTATGATGCAAGTCAGAGGAGCACAGCAGATAGTACTAGTTACATTTAATCCAGCCCAGTCATTAATTAATCACGGCAATGTCTAAACGAGGGCGGTGTCATGGATCTTTGACCACAAAATGGCATGAATGATGGAATGATGAACCTCAGAGAGCCAGGTAGCATAAGACATAGGCACTATTGGCTCATCCAATTGGTTATTTAGCAGACTAGAGTAGACAGCAGTGCAGAAAGGTCCTGACTCTTGTTGGGGGCCAGAAGAGAGGTGTCATTCCCTTGCCATTAAACCCAGTCTCGAGCGGCAGAGCCCAGTATTTGCATTGAATAGCCCCTGTCAACTGCTCTGGAGATCTAGGAGAACACTATGTGCACTATGGAGTAGGTTTTGGGGCCATATCAAAGTAGGATCACTGTTGGTCGAGCAGATTGAGTCCTGCTAAGAGTTCTTATACTTCATCAGGCTGACTTCTCCAGCCATGGAGATATTGCAGACAGCGGCACCCTAGGATCTTTACCTGAGTCATCATAAATTTCCTTCCAATTTGGCATAATCAATATGTTGACGGCCGTAAACTGCGGTGAAATCATTGAATAGGCTTCAGCTGGCAGTGAAGTGCACAGGCTGACTAGGGCCACGAAGCTCTCTTGGGAAATGTACACCGTTCAGTCCATGGCTCACTGAAGCATTTAAAACATGCGTCATGAATAACATCCAAAAAAAGGAATGATTGGTTCATATAGAGCTCTGATGTAGCTGGAAGCCTGCAGTGATGGCAGTATATCCAAGGGATGAGTGGGAGGCGCAACAGAAGATGAGAATAAGAATCAATAGTAAAAATACCTCACTAAACCTCTCCTAGGGGCTAAGAGCCTAAGGCAGAGAAGTAAAACAGGAAACAATAAAAATCAATAGAAAGATCGAGCAGTAATAGACAGAAACTTAATAGTGCATATACAGCAGTGCTAAGTAACACTAAGGCTGTTCAGTATAGTCAAATCAAAAGAACTAAAGAGTTGGGGTAAGTGTGCTGCTGCATGAAACCAAGTGCTAATATATTCGGTAGTTTCCTTCTGGACAGTTTTACTGCATCCTAAACTTATATCACTTGTAAGACTATTCCATATTGAGAGATGAGTAGGCTGACCTACTGTTAAGTGAGATCAAGCATATACCCCCCTGTTCCCCCATTCCGACCTGCTGCTCCAACCGAATAATGCATAGTAATCTTCGAATCATCACGGTCAAAATAGAACATATCCTTGCTGTTCTTCATCCCATTCCTTCCTGCATTCCCACCAGCAGCATCACAGGCCCCCCTTCCCCCCACAACACCTTACCACTAATGCAGTCGCCTTCTCCGCTAGATATTGCAGGGGCACAGGAGAATCCTTTTCCATTTACAGAAGCAATACTCATGCCGGATGACCCCTTTGTTCAGTGGTTTCCATGCTCGTAATATCCTTGGCTTTGAATACCACTCGCGTTGCAGCTGGTTACAGGAGTTATTATGTCTGCCTGGATTAAGGACGGAGTCAAGGATGAAAGGCCAAAGCTGGGCACAGGATTGAGAAATATCCTTGTTGGAAAGCAATAAGAAGTTGTCTGTTGCCAAAATGACATGCCTTCCGCCTCATGCTCGTACGCTTGGTTCGGAACATCCATCTGCACGGGTATCATTTCCATTTCTCAGTGGGGCAGGAAGATCGTGGTAAACGATATAGAGAAGGAGAATGAACAGTAGAACGATACATCTGCGGTAGCGCCGTTGATTGCAGGAGGACTTCTCATCCTTCTAGTACCAACTTGGCTTTGAATGCATTGCACCGAGCGAGGCAGTCAACAAAAAGGACTCATTTCCAGCTCTGTCGCAGCTTACTTCGATGGCTTAGAGAGACCCTTGTTGGGATATATAACCTCTGAATTCTAGCTCCGAAACAGTCAGATAACTCTGAGTCAGTAGCTGTCTCTTTTCTTGTATCCTTGATACGTCCTGAAAAGCTAGTTGAAGCTCGCTGTTGTACTTCTTTTTATCTGCGAGTTTGTTTGCGGCGAGCTTTCCCACCTCTTTCTCCAAGTAAAAAGGCATAACCTCACCAAATTCCTCAGAACATTGCTTGGAGGATATAGGATGGATATGCTTGTAAAATAAACTAAAGAGACCTGTAGGGCTGGATAGAGCCAGGGTATACCAGAATGTCCCTGTCGCCCAGGAGTGTTCCATGACTTCCGATAGTCGTGGGATGGTTTTCCTGTTCCTGGCATCCGCTATTTGTGTCTCCTCAGCTGTCAGGATGGCCATTAATTCCCTTCGAACCCCATCATATTCTTCTGGACGATCTGATCAACGCCCTTGTTTGTCAGCTAGTAAGGAGGCTCAACCATCTCAATTGGCCGAGAACATGCCCATTCGAGATCCACTAGACATGTGATATGCCAATTATCATCAACAAAGATACTGCTTTGATGCAGATCTGTTAAGGTGAAGACAAATGGACCGCGGCGGAATTTTCGCTGGAAAAATAACGGGAAAATCGTTCGCATTGCCGCCAGCGCTGCCATCTGATAGCCACAATCCTGTAGGTTATTCACTGCATTGGGTTGATTGCGGAGACGACTGTCATGGACTCCAAGCATATCCACCACATAGGAGTCAACAGTGGAATAGGTGTAGTCATGAGGTATATCTGTTGGAATTTTCTCATTCTCTAAGCCTTGGATCTCAATTGAAAGCGGGCGATTAGTTAAACACAAGAATCCGTCAATGTCAATGATAAAGGAGCCAATCCGCGGTAAGGGTATTCGGCTGATACTCAGCAAGATCCGAGAAAGATCTCGAAAGAAGTTGACCCGCAGCTTGATGTCATGTTGTTTGTCCAACCATGTGTTGGAGAGCATTGTTCTTCGTGATTCCTCAATGTACTCAATCAATATATCACCAGCATCGACCACACCATCCTGAGAAGCTTGACTGCTATCTTGGTGACGGACATAATATGAAGGCACAGGGCGGCCGAGCCATGATAACAGTTGGCGGCGTAGTTATTGGAAGAATCGAGTCAGCAAAGGTAGGTTTTCAATTCGAGTGAACTAAACTAACCAAGTTAGTTGATGTCCAAGGTATTGAGAGCAATTGACCTCATACAGTTTCACCTGTTGACATGGCAAAACCATATAACCGTGGAATTGGCACATCTGGACAGTTTTCTTGGAGCCATGCGTAGGCACCGACCTCACATCGGATCTTTTCATCCCCATTCCCATGTCGAAAACCTTCTCCGACACGTTATGGAAGAGGAAACCGGAGAAGGACACGTTGTCCTGGTTGCTCCCCTTTATACCTTAAGGATGAGAATGGAAGGTCAGTAATCTTCTTCCCAGCAGTATACTTCTCAACTCAGTTGACGACGACTAATTTGATTCAAGGAAGCCAATTGATACTGCATGGGACCTCACGCTGTCCAATCGCTTGCCATCAGCCGACAGAGACCGCGTGGTCCATATCTAACGATGGGGACTATACGGAGACTCGGCAGTTTCATGTCTTACATAAAATTGTTGTTGGCATCATCCACAAGTCTCTAGATGCCGAGCTTCATGCCTTAACTTCAGGGATAGTCACTGTGGACGCAAGCAGCTGGATAAGCCTTTTCCTGGGCTTTAGCAAGAGGTGATGTAGACATGGTAAGGATGCTGCTCAACTTTGGTGCTGACCCTGAGATCAGAGACTTTGGAGGAAATACAGCGTTATCACATGCAGTGAAATGAAACAGCCTGACTTGTGTTAGTGTGCTGCTGAAATATGGCGCAGACGCCAAAAAAAGAGAGACGCTGACCGAGGAACAACCATTCACCAAGCTTGCATTTCAAAGGAGGACCCTGTCTTACTTAAGACATTACTAGCCACGCAAGTGGACGTTAACGCCATCGACGATGATGGAGATACAGCTCTCCAATACGCCTACTCGCCATGCTATCTCGAAAATGCCCTCTGCCTCTTACGCGCGGGCGCTGATCCAGACATTGCCAACGTCGCTGGCGAGACCGCCCTCATGACAGCGATATCCGGTCAAGCAAACTCTATCCTTGAAGAGCTCCTCAAACGAGGAGTGAACTACAAACTCCAGAATTCTCGGCGGCAGACAGTCCTGCATGCCTTGGCCAGTGACGGCACTGCTCAGGCTATGCTAGCAATCGCAGGAGCTCAGCTGCGTGGTGTAGATGAGGATACCAGAGACGTTGATAATTGGACCTGTAGAGATTATTTTGAAAAACGGCAAGAGAAGAGTCCAGATGTGTCCTTGGCCTTTGAGAGTCTTTTGTGCTCAATCAAGCAGCGCAGTGAGGCTACTTCCAATCAGAATGGTGAAGGGAATAAGTGTAAGCCATACGGGTAGGATGATATCACCCATCTGAATTGCAGGCATGCAAATGGTACGGGCAAGCTCCATCTCAAACGAATCCCAACGCCAGACTCTGTTCATGGATAAAATGGTCTCGCAATAGCTCTATATGTACATAACTAGCTGCTCTGTTCGTCTCAGAAGCAATGCGCTAATGATTTCGTCCGTAACCGATTTCAATTGCTTCGCGTATAATCCTTGGCAGCCCGGAGCTCCTCCATCTTGGCAACTCGCTTCTTGAACTCCTCGTACTGGCACTTTTCGTAGCTATGCCTCTCGGTCTAAAGCAAGCAATGATCACGTTAATGTATGCCTTCCAAAAGCGACATCAATTGCGGTGGTTCTCGTGGGCCACGGAGACCGTACCTCGCACTTCCATGGGAGATAATATTCTTGTTGCCGGCAACGGTTCAACGGGATCAGAAGGTGTGCGCAAGAGTCGCGGTATGCAAGAGGAAGGCGAGCGTCGCTCATCGCCTGGCGATCGGCAGCTAGAAAAAGGTGGTCAACAGCGGAGACTTCAGACAGACATTGGGGACTGCCAATCGGGTGAAAACGTACGAAGACCATCACCGAGTCCAACGGCGTTCTTGACGGTCTCAACGACAGTCATTTTGAGCAAGGAGACAGGACGGGGAACGGCGTAGGGTGGATGATCTATGTGATATGGCAGACAGTGAGCGGCATTTGCAGCTATGGATTGAATCCAAGCAGGTCCACTGCTGCTTCCCTTTCCTTCCAGATACGGGTCACGTGCCATCACATGATTCTGTTCTGGCTCGTGGCCGAAAGTAGAATAGCGCCATCTTTCCACTTTACGCGGTTCCATCTGCGAGAGCGCGTCTTGCTGCAAACCTTCGCGTTTATTATACCAGAGATTACCACCAAGTCCATGACGAGCCACCAGTGGCTGATGCTCTGTGTCCCTCCTCCGCCTTTAGTCTGTCGAGCCATGTGCTGAAGGTATTTCGAATCATACTCAGTTTACTTGACGAGCTAGACAGGGTTTCCAATTGCCTCGAAGTAATAGCGGACGGTCGCGTCGAACTTCCTGCCGTTCGGCAACCTACTGAATCAAGGCGACTTACAGAGACGCACATATCATGGCGGGGGTGGACGACTCCAGGATCTATTCTGCTACTTATAGTAGTGTGAGTATTCTATGTTTACTGTCTCTATTCCTGTGTCTTGTTTTCCGTTTCCGTCTTACAGTGAACCCCAATTGCAATCCAACTGACTTGTCTCAATCAGGTTCCGGTTTACGAGTTTAAGGTCAATGGCGACAGTGTGATGCGACGAAGGGCAGATGATTGGATTAATGCCACACACATACTCAAAGTAGCGGGCTTTGATAAACCAGCAAGAACTCGCATCCTCGAGCGCGAGGTCCAGAAAGGCGTTCATGAGAAGGTCCAGGGCGGTTACGGGAAATACCAAGGTGAGTACAATCTTCTCGAAATCTCTGGGAGACATCTTGCGACTAACAGCTATTGCGTGATAGGAACATGGATCCCACTTGCGGATGGTCGATTGCTCGCGGAGCGTAACAACATCCTTGACAAATTGAGGCCGATCTTCGACTATGTCGCCGGAGATCGTAGTCCTCCCCCAGCCCCGAAGCATACAGCCTCGGGGGCCTCGAGACCTAGAGCTCCCAAGAACACCGCTAGTAATCGCAGGGTCGCGAATGAGGAGGCGTTCAATCCTGTCAGACCCCCTCGAAGTATGGGTCCTCCAAGCTTCCACCAGGAGCACTACGACATGAATCCAGGTTTCGATGAAGATGAGTCGATGGAGCAAACAACACTTGAAACTTCCTCGATTGTGGCCGACGAAGAGATGATGCCAATGTCTCAGAATAGCGCATATTCGCGAAAGCGGAAGCGAGGAATGAATGAAGTGGCAGCCATGTCGCTTGTGGAACAGGAGCACATCCTCTACGGTGACCAGCTCCTGGACTATTTCATGACCGTAGGAGACGCTCCAGAGGCAACGAGGATACCGCCGCCAGTACCTCCGACCAATTTCCAGGTGGATCGTCCCATTGACGACTCGGGCAACACTGCACTGCACTGGGCATGCGCAATGGGCGATCTGGAGATTGTAAAGGACCTTCTTCGGAGAGGTGCCGACATCAAAGCCTTGTCCGTGCATGAAGAAACGCCTCTGGTACGAGCTGTTCTATTTACCAACAATTACGAGAAACGGACATTTCCAGCAGTGTTGGATCTGCTTCTGGATACCGTCTCGTTTAGGGACTGGTTTGGGGCGACTATCTTCCATCACATAGCGGAGACGACGAGAAGCAAAGGCAAGTGGAAAAGCTCACGATATTACTGTGAAGTGTTACTTGAGAAGCTGCGCAATACGTGTTCTCAGGAAGAGATAGACTTGTTGCTGTCATGCCAAGATTCAAATGGAGACTCCGCTGCCCTGGTCGCCGCTCGGAACGGGGCATTTCGACTGGTGAACCTACTCCTGATGCATTGTCCTCGGGCTGGGGATTTGGTCAACAAGAAAGGCGAAACAGCCACGAGCATCATACGACGGTCGGATCATCCTGATCGGGATATACCGCCACCTCCCTCCTCAATCACTATGGGAAATGATCAAGTCGACGGCGCCGTCGGCGGGCCTGTCAACACAGATTCCGAACCCGCTGCTGTCACTCAAGATTCGTCTCCCGCAACGTCGGCGTTACTCGCCAAGATTGGATCAATCATGGCCGAAGCGAACAGGAAGCTAGCGGTGACATACGGGAATACGAAACTCAGTCAACAGGATTCAGACGATGTTGCGAATCCGGAAGCTTTGTATGAGCAATTGGAGTCGGATCGAAAGAAGATACAAGCTCAAACGGCTTCATTGTCAGCGAAAGAGGCCGAGAGCGAACCAATCGAGGTGCAGCTCAAACGCTACGAGCAATTGAGAAGCAACTACGAGTCTCTGCTAGAGCAAATTCAACGCGCACGACTCACGGAACGGCTTTCAAAGGCTGCTTCGTCCGCGGCGGCGAAGCCCAAGTCAGAACCAGTCGACCAGGATGAATTGCGAAACATCTACCACCTCGCTCGACAGCTCTGCTCAGCACAGAAAGAACGCCACGCCGCCGTGAAAGATTTGGTGCAGCAGACAGCCGATGCAGGCGTGAGTACCAAATTCGACGTGCACCGCAAGCTCGTTGCTCTCGCCACTGGATTGAAAGAGGAAGAGCTAGATCCAATGTCGGCAGAGCTCGCTGAGACGCTGGAGTTCGACCGGATGAATGGCAAAGGTTCGGGAGCGGAGTCGCCAGAGCCAGAGAGCAGACGGCAGCTTCCAGGCCAGGACTCCGCGATTCCGCTTTCTGGATCAACAGTACCAGTGGACGCGTGAGGAGATGGATCTGATGACTGATGCCATTTTCTCGATGAACGACGTATCGTGCTCATTGTACTAGTTTCACCATTTGTCTTTTCATTCCATCAAGGAATTGGAATGCATGTCGAAGGGTTGCCTATCATGAGACTTTTCGGAAGGGCTTGCCTGGTTGCATATTGTGATTCCAACTTTCCTGACCGTTTCTACTTCTGGCATATATGTTATGTGCTCTTTGCCAGCAGATACCCCGGATTATTTCTTTTTTTCTCCTCCTCTGATATCAGTGTGTTTCGGCGTTCCTCGTTCCAGTGCTTCATATTTCTTTTCGCGGTGACTGTGACCTGAGATTTCTCTCGAGGTGCTGGTTGAAGTGGTGCACAATTGCAAGGGAAGGATCTGTATGAGTGTACATACATCTCCATGTTCATTATGGAGTAGAGCATCATCTTCTAGGATAGCTGATTCGGTCTCCTAGTCAAACAAAGGATGCGCAAGTGCACCTCTATGCGAAAAGTGGTTTTAAAATTCTTCAGCGTAAGAGTGCAATCGAAGATTTCCATTATTATTATTATTGTGCTACGCTACAAGGCCGGGCGTGCTCCAAATGCTACAAGGAAAGAAAACCCCCAGATCTGTTCTCCAACTCATCAATTCGAATCTCGTTCTTGATTCGACCAACTAAGAAAATCCTATCGACCAGTGACATCTCTCCAAATGCCGATCTTGGACAGGACATACCTCGTGCTAGTCAGCCCGGGCGGTTCCTGGGCGAATCCCCGCGCAGGAACGGATGGACGGGCGAGGTTGGAGGGAGCTAGGAAAGGGGACAGCAGAGAACTGGGAACCAGTCAGAGAGATACTCTGGAGTTCGAACGAGTTGAATGGCCAGCAGAACATCCATGTGTGAAGTGTGAAGATGTGCAACGGCCTGCAGAGTAGGGGGGTTGGTGAATCGAAAGAATAGGGGATGCGGCCAGTTGTTGTTGGCTGGAAGCGGTTGTCTGAAACATCACCATCTTCGAGCTGCCAAAGCCTTGGATAGATCACTCGATAATTAGAGCACAGGGAGAATATCTCACTGTCCTACCCTGTACGGAGTATTCAGTCGTCATAAAGAATTGATCAGATATAGTTCCCTTCAATTGACTCTTTCTAGACAATAACATTGAATGTTCTGAGCCATGGCTGTCTTCTCCACAGAACGCTACTAGAATTCGCCCAACTTCGATGTCCAGCCAGTCATCGCGCGCCTCAGGCATCCACTCGCCTCAGGCTCCTGTAATTAACGGTGCGCTGTCTTGCTACGGTCGAGATCATCTCCTTTTTCTTTCTTCTCTTTCCTCCTCCACCTCTCGTACTCTCTCATCTCTCTCCCCCATCATTTATTACCTTCATCTTAATCCTTCGCGTTTTTATTCATTTCACCTTCTTTTCCATCTGCATTCTTTCCTTCTCTGCAGTTGTTTGAAGCTTCTCTACTGAAATCGCGAAGAAAAGAAATCATCAGAGAAAAAAAAGTAAAAAAAAGAAAGAAAGAGGAGAGAAAACAACTAGGCGTGTCTTGTGTCTTGTCTCTGGCCGAGACCCGAAAAAAAAGGCGATCCATCTCTCTCTCGCCCCTCCAGCAAAAAAAGCCCCCTTCTCGTGCAACTTCCCACACAAAGTTGAAACGTCCCCTTACTTCAAACGGCGGCTCTGCTTTAATCATCATCGTCATCTTGTGCTTCTTCGACTTGGTATTTACGATTTTATCAACTACATATTTATCATTGTTCGACGAAACCGGTCGTGTCTGATTCGTTTCACCGCCCGTCGTCGCTTTCCTCTGGGTCTCGCGTCGAGCATTCCTTTTGCTGGTGGGTTTTGCAGAGCATCTCCCACGCGTTTCTCCATCGGTCATTCCACTTCGATTTGACCCTCTTGTCTTTCTTGAGCCTCTACCTCGGTCGGCTCGCTTGACGTCCGGTCGCGTCTGTCGTCCATTTTCTTTTCTGGCTTCCTGAGACCGCTATCGACGTCGACCTGTTGGACTCTCATCTTCATTGTACATTTTATCTAATCCTTCACCGTGTTCATTCCCCGATTTGGACCTACGTCCACTCTTTCCATTCACATATACTATCTTTCAGGTAGGTGTGTTGTGTTTATATGTGTGTGTGAAGGCGATGATTCACTGACAGGGACCTCTCTGGCTTCTCAGCAGGATATCGCTTTTGCTGTCAATCCTTGCGAGTTATTGACCCAGACTCAGCTGTGTTGGTTGGACTCTGGAGTTTCGTCTCGGTCTGTCAACCTCGTAATATCTTAATTTCACCGACAGATACCTTTTGTGGTTAACAACATCGCGTTTTCTTCGTTCACTCTTCGATTGAGTCGCATACACATCCTCTGATTACGTGAACTTTCGAATCTGTCGATCCAATCTGCACATACTAAACTTCAATTTGATCCCTCCACGACCATGAGTATGGACGCTGGCGGTCTTGCTCAAATGACTTACAATTCCTCTTTCAATGGCTCTTCGCTTGGCGTTCCGGGTTCTGGCTTTGCTTCTCGCGGCAAAGGCTCTCATATCAAGCGTCTGAATGTGCCTCCCCCTCATATTTCCACCATCGACGAATGCCAGCCCTCTGCAAATGTCGCCACGCCGCGCACCAGCCGTTCGTATCTTCTGGCCGGTCTGAGAACCGCCCCGAAATCGGCAACGATTCCTTCCGCCTCCGCGGCCCAACACCAGCAGCAGCATCTTGGCCTGGACGCTGGTCGATATGCAACCCGAGCTGCCGAGCGTGTTCCGCAGACTGCGACGGGAGCTGGCTTCCCCCAGCAGATGTACGCTATGAATACGAATCTTAATGTGGGCATGAACATGAATCGTCCAATGTACACGCTTCCGGAGCAAGTGCTCGCACCTCCGGCGATCGATCTCAGCGGCGACACTCCCATCGACGAGAAACTGTATGCGGAACTGATGTCGACCAATCTTTTCCTGGCCGCGCAGCAGCAGCGTCTGCAGCAGCAACTGATCAGCGTCACCGCCGCGGCGCAGCAGTTCCAGAATCTCAACCTGGGAATGTCGCTTCCGCAACCGCAGCAGATCCCTACGTTGTCCATTCCGAGCATGGGCGTCTATCAGCAGCAGCTCCAGCAGGGTGTGCAACCGGTGGTGCAACCAGTTCCGGGCCAGTCCGGCCTCTACTCCGTGTACAACCCCTTGACGGGTCAGCAAAACTACATCTTCGACAACTCGGTCCAGCACGAGAGCTCTCCTCCCCCTGCTTACCAAGAGGCAGACCAGTCTCCGGTTCTGCAGGTACCGACATTCCGAGCCGAGGTCTCGCCACCGCGTGAATCGGTCATGTCCCCAGTCAACGGGTCGCAGCCGGCGTCCCCTCCTTCTTCCAGCCCCTCTCCGCCTCAAGAAGTCACCCCGCTGCCACCACCATCGGCCAACGCGTTTCGCAGAGGGCACAAGAAGAGCTCATCTTTTGCCCCTACTCTGATGGCCAACATCGACGTGGCCCGAGCGGCAGGTGTCGGCTCCGGCCCCAAGTCTGCGGTTCTGCCCCCAACGCCCATGACGGGCACATTCGGACCCGGTCAAGGTCGTGCTGGTGAACATCCCATCCGTCAGCCTCGGGGACCACCTTCGCTTGAGGATCTCGTTGCCAAGCCGACCTCCAAGCATGAAGGAAGCAAGAACTTTGCGACTCGCCAGCGGCGCCGTGCCGTTCACAGTCTTGTTCGTGCTGGAATCGAGCGCCGTGGAGAGTCGCGCAGCTTGGGCTACCATAGCAGCAGCGGCGGTACCAATACCCCTGCCAGCGAGAAAGAGTTTACCTTCGCCGATGGGGATGATGTCACTGTGCGTAGCGGCGGCAGTCTTTCTAGCAAGCCTAGCTTGGGCAGCCTTCGCGCTGTGGCTAATGGTGCGATTGGTTCCGAGCGGAAGGAAAGGTCCTCTCGCGAACGCAACTCACTGGATAGCCCATACGCCGGGACCCCCACCAGCGAAGACGGCGGATTCTTTGGGAAATTTGGAGACTTTCGGTCGGATCGAGTCTCTTCTCCCACGGAAGCGCCTTCTGTGGCTGCTGTCGTCGCGGGCCAGAGGACGGTAGCGCAGAGCCAGGAGAGACGCAAGACGCCTATGCTTGTGTTGTCTAGTGCTGAGAAGCGTAAGACTTCTGTCATGTAGGGGACGTCTTTTGACACGGGAGAGTCATGAGCATGCGAGTCGCCATGGGAAGGGGCTCGCCTTTCGATCGCTCTGTCTCTCTCTCTTGTCTATCTGACCGGACTTTCATCTGAACTTCCAGGTTGACACTGATCCTTGATTGTGTTGCGCAGGGCTTTGGGCCTCGTTTTTATTCTTCTTGGGAGTCTTCTCTTACGTTCCTTTTTGTGATGTCAACTGGATCTGCAGCTGCAGAAGCCAGTCAACAGTAATGTCGTCTGACGATGCATTGAATTCTTGCTGTTCTCATTTTTTGGAGGTGTTTTTGTTAACTCCTTTTCGTTTCCATTCTATCGCTCACTCTTTCTATTTGGTCACTGCCTTGAGGCGGACCCGCAGACTGTGATGAAACATGAACTCGACCGCTTAACTTAGCTTAGGAATGGATCTATCCAATCAGATGGTATTCTGAAGATTTTGGCTTGTTGCAGATGATGTATAAAACACCTCTCCCTTCTTCCGTTCATATATATCAGTCCTCGATAACATGCTCGAAGTAGAATCCACGGAATTGCTCTCGACAACATCTCTCTAAGCAGACGTGGTCAAAGGCAATTGGGCAGCAATATACATACAGTACGTAGCATTCCATCTGCTCGGCATTCTACTGTCTTCTTGTCTGAGAGCTTGGACCAGCCACGTGGGAGAGAGCCGGGACACTACAATGCAGTCAGTCAGTCAGTCAGTCTGAAAGAAGAGGCGAAAGTATTGAAAAAGGGCCAGGCAGGCACTGACTGCAGTGTACGTGTCTCCAACCTCGACGAAGAAAGAAATGTAGGTACGTCCCGTGGGTGTTAGGTAGCGAAGTGTTCTGTCCGTTTGTCTTCCAGGCGGAGCCTCGGGTTGGTTGGGGTTTCGGTGAATAAAACGCCGTAATTAAATTAACCTCGTGGACAGACAGACAGATGATGGGGATTAAGTTTTCAGGAAAACATCCCGAGCATATGATAATTATGATATACCCGCATGAAGCATTTTGCTGCGATGAAATAAATGCATACATGCATGCATCCATCCATGAATTCTTATTCTTTTCGCTTCGGAATCTAATGTCGTATTTATTGCCCCTCTCCCTCTCCCATCTCTGTTCGGGGCATTATCACTCGGCAAGCGTGGGAGTGTATTGATTGTGTATACAATGACAACCACACCTTCACCAAAAAGTCAAAAAAAAATATGTTATGGGGGATGACATTCTAGCTACTGTACAGAGTAGCACGGGATTTATTATCCTACAGAGTTAGCGTGTTCTGAACATGATAGTTGAAGAAAGATTGCAGTAAAGTAAGGTTGAACTTTCGAAATTTCCTCCCAAGTGAGCACGAACACGAACATGAAATGACACAGACGTCCCCACCAACCCAATATCTACCTACCTACCTACTTACCTATCTAGATCTGCAGACTCCAGCAGCACGAGTCTCAGCTAGAATTGTTGTCGTTGCTCGCCCGTCAGCGCACCATGTGCTACATACACGCTGATATTTTCCCAAAACTCGGTAAATGGCCAGTAGTATGGTACGGAGGTACCTCGTGGTCAGGTTGTATACCCAACCATGGGAACGAGAACCTCATCCAGTACCATGGCTATTGGTGATGTGACGTGACATACATACATAGAACGCACTGGTCAGGTCAGGTCTCCTGTTCTTGGTGTTACTTCTCTGCAGCTTTGACTCGGTCGAGATTGTAAGTAAGTCAGTAAGTTCTAGTAGTCACCATAAGCACGAAGCCGGTCTCAGTGTCAACCAGGGCTGGGGGAGGGGGGATCCCATAGCAACGTGTCCGGAGACGTGCACGGCATGTGTTTTAGAAAAGGGGATGGGACGGCATATGCATATTGCCATCTGGTCTTGAATGAATGTCTACTAACTTACGTTGTCGGTATGGTGGTTGCTGACAGGTACGGGAGTGTCACACCGTAATTAGTATGCAAGATGGTCGTATATTCAGCCATTACTCCAATCAGGACTTGTATCTGGGCCAGATCTCCACCATATGAGATGGAGGATACCATCTATCTATTTATAAGTATACTGTACTGAAGATCCGATGAGCCCATGTGTGCGTGCTTTGTACCAATTGTCATGATTCAGCATATGCTAACTAACTAGCAGTCATCCATTGAAGTCACCATGTCAGTTCCTCAAATTTAATGTCAAGAACAAGTATTGTATTGTTCACGTTTATACACTGTGAGCTCAGTATCATTCACGCTATGCTGAGCTCACAGCTTCAGCTCCCTCCCACACAGGACGGGCGTACATTGCCGAGGAACATCCGCTCGGTCCACTTCCCAAGGGAAGCGCAACTTTGGGCGGGCATTCTGTCTACTATCCCATGTGTGACTCAAGAGTCGAGATTAAGACTGGTCCCTGCTTCTCAGCATCGTTGCACAGCCATCCTCGGTAGCTAGGCAGTTTCCCTCTTGGGAAGGGGATGTGGCAGAAAACGGGTGGAAGAGATGCTTCAGCTCCAGCTCCAGCCCTTTGTACATGGTGACACAGGTTTCGTTAAAGCCGCGGGGTCGCGGTTGAAATCACGGAAGCAGAAAGACGTCCGACAAACATTTGGCACTGGCGGGCTTGTGATTAATCGATTCTGGTCAAGTGTCTTTCCGGCAGGTAATTAGTAATAACTTTTCTTCTTGCCTCGACAGATGTGGATGTGGTCAGCCGGTTCTTACCCGTGAGGAGATGCAACATGATCGATCATACGCGATATGAGCTCGTTGTCTGGAACTCTGGAGATCGGTGCCTGGCGAGTCAGACCTGGCCTGACATCTTGCGGGAAGATGATGTCCGAGAGGAGATCCCGACAAAAGCAACCTGCAATGAGGTTTCACCGGGGAGAGACTAGATTTGAGCTGCTGGGACAGAAAGCTAGCCTAGGCAGCTTTCCATCACTTCGAGATGTCTTCCCCTTCTCCATCTAAGCACGCAATTGGCTCTGAATATTTTCCAGTTCAGGAGACTTCTCCGGAGACGCAGATACCGTTGTGGCAACGAGACATTTAGGCTGCTGCTCATTTTCCTGCTCGTCACCTTGAACCACCCTTTGGTGTAACGTGATGACGCGCGAACCCACCACTGCAAGTTAGTTCAGAGGAGAGAGTCTCCCTTGCTGACATCATGGAAAGGGGGTTGTAGATGGATTAGACGACTGATGATGAAGCAGCGTACTTGTACGGTCAACTCCATTGGGGGAAGTACTTTTCCTTACGTCCAGTACGGGGTACTCGGTACCGATTGTACCTCCAATCAGATTAGTCTGTCGTTTCCAGAGGCTTAATTTCTGGGTCGTGGATATGACATCCCGGAGAGAGCCGTGCAATTAAGCTTGTCGGGTTGTGGATCTACAGGTTGGCATCCAGTGGAACACGCTCATCAGACACAGAAAGCTGCAACTTGGTTCTGGACCAACGAATCCCAACGTGCTTAGCATTCTCCCAATCACGCCGATCTGTTCGAGCTCAACGTGCCCTGTGCAGACTCTGCAGATGGAGATTTTTCGAAGGTCGATCATCTTCGTCATGCCGATCAGGCACCAGCAACAAGAATCAATGTCATCCATGGACGAGGGTTTGCGACAAGCATGATCGCCTCATGGAGACAAAGGAGATTTCGTTTCGCATTCTGTCGAGTGATGTCAACGAGGCTCCGAAGCGAGGTTGGCGAAACGGGATGTCTTGGTCGGATTCGTAATCGCATACTCCTATATATTGATTTTCTCTGCAGCGGAGATCTCATCCAGTACGGAGTAGTTAACGATTGTCTGGCAGCATCGCGACGATTCTCAGTCGAGGGAATCATCATCCACCTCTTCGTACAAGCGTACTCTACAGATAAAAAAAAGACGCCACATCCTTCAAGGCATACTACTGTACACTGTTGAGGATCGATACTGCTCCACCTTTGATGAGCAGAGATCGGGATGAACGAACGGTCCGATTCGCCTCGGGCGCCAACAAAGAAGAGACTGATAAACGGGTGGGGATCTACCCACTTTATTTGCCTCCTTTCTTCTTATCGTCCATGATCCATCGATTCACCGACAGGTCCAGAAATCCAGGTGGCTCTCGTGGGGGGGTTGGTGAGCGAAAAAGATCGAGGTCGAGAATAAAAGTCGTAATGAGCTCAAGGCCTCTAGCTCCAGCACACACTCAGCTCTCCCGCGGTGATCTCTGCCTCCCGTCGCTGGGTCCCATCGAACTCTTTTTGGCCACTGTGGTACCTCGTCGTGGATCCCGTGGAACCGCAACGGAGACGATGACCGCGGCCGCAACGCTGATAGTAGCAAAGCTTTCACACCTTCCAGTCGTGATGAGATCGAAAGCAGGTAATGCTGAGGACTCTGACACACGGGTCTAGTTCAATGGCTCATCAATGAGGGGTGTCACACTTGATCAAGTCGTCTGTGGCCCAAGATGGACGGTTGGCAGTGAGAGAGAGAGAGAGAGAGGAGAAGGATGGAAGAATCATCCACTTCTCTTCTGCTCTCTTGAATTATTAATGGTTTGTGATTTTTTTTTATATTTATTATAATCTTTTTATCAAAAACCTCTTTGCCTCCGGCGCTTTATCGTCGTGGCAAGAGGATCCTCTCCCATCGCTCGACCTCGTTCTGGTTTCCCCCTTCAATGCTCTGGAAGCTCTTGATTCCTGATCAAATTCTTCAAGTTGTCAGGAGGAAAGAGAGCAAAGGAAATTAGAAGACTTGCTTCTCATCTTGATCCGTGCCCTTTTTGCTGTCTCTATCCGGATCTTGTCCCTCACCCCATACAAACGGCCGTCTTTCAATCCCACTTTGCTGCCGTTGGGACATCATTCACGCAACATTGGGCCGCCGGCCTTCCTCTTCATCTTGTTATACATTTTCCTCTCTATTTTCGATACCTCCTGCAGTTGCTTGTCTCCAAACTGCATGTAATAATCCGATTATGTACTCATGATGTACCAGCATTCCTCGTAGCGGGACCTCTCGACCTTCTCCCCGACTGGTCACCCACTGCAGCGGTTCGGTGCAGGCGCTGCCATTATCCCCGACAATCAGCTTCAGATTGTCTGTGCCTCTCATTTTTTTCCCTGCCTCGAATTTGGGTAAGCTGCATCCTAAAAAACTCTTGTGGTCTCATGATGTGGTTTCTTTTACCCCAAACGGTGTGCTCTCCCCTTGTGATGCTACCGCATATCTGACCTCGTTGCTAGGAGACAGACCAGATATTCAGCACCTGCTCCCTGGAGTATTGTCCCCAGCGTGGACGGCTGTAGTAGTGTCTCTGACCCCCCGTCGATCAAGAGATGGCAGGTGGTTATTTGGATTATTTTGATGGTCCTATATCATCCTCTCGGCGCTCAAGCCTGACTGATACGACATCTGGAGGGGGCAGCGGATCATCAACAGGCCCACGTACGACCCCAGCACCGCCGACTCCCAATGAGGGCTCTCAGGATAGGTCATCGGAGCTCGCTGGAGCTCAGGGAAAGCCGAGGAATGCTGGAATTCTAAAGAGCGCGAATCGCGTCAAATTCACCTTCGTCGAGTCCGAGCTGGAGCACGATCCAAATGGATCGACATCAGAGCCCCGAATCAGTGCAAGGGGCCAGCTGCCCCAAAGACCATTGCCCATCGCCAGCATTCCTTCTGCAGAGAAATCATCCGCGGACCCCCATTTGCCGCCCTTAATGGATAATGGTTCCAACGCGTCGACAGATGTCACGGGCCTCACGGTCCTCTCGCGAGCTAGCTCCCCGGGGGCATTGGAGGACGATGAGATCAGCGAGCAGAAAGGTAGAGCTCGAGCTATTCACTCTGCTCAGGAAAGAGCTCTGCGGCCCGCCTCCCTTCTACAAGGTTCTTCAATAACAAAATCTCCGAAGCCGCCGAGTCCTCGATCCAGCGTGCCCTCATCGATTGCTACCACGCCCACAGAGGCAGGCTTACCTTCAGATTATGGAGATGAGATTCCTATGATCAGTCTTTCCGAGAAGCAAATCCTGGATGACTCTACGGACGAGGATGAAGAGGGCTCCATAGACAGGCGATCACCAACGCGCACCTCCGAAGCTCACCGGCTTGTGCGACAAATGACTCGAAGAGATTTCAACCTTCTCACCAGAATCCGTGCTCCGTCTCCTGGATTACGTTCTGGCCAGGTTACTCCTATTGAGGAGAGAGATCCTGACAACTATGTCGTGCGTCCGACGCATTATCGAGGCGGCATCCTTTCCTCCTTGCTCCGGCTGTATGATCAGCCCAGCGGCAGCCACCACCACCATCATCCCCACTGTAACCGGGGCCGATATGGCCACTCGTGGCAGGGGAGCTCATCCGAGTACAGTGGCCGAGGCGTATCTCCCGATTCTCTCTGGAGACCGCAGCGGCCGAGGAAATGGTACGACAAGTCCCCGAGCCAGTACACCACCTCCCTGGCTGGGACCAGCTCCCCCATTGCAGGACTCAAGCGATCCAAGAGCAGTGGCGCCATTGCCGGGGTTGCGAAACGCTGGGCACGGCCGCAGCTCGAGGACGAGATCAGGATCACCGTTCATATTGCCGAGCTCCTTTCCCGCCAGCGATATCTGATCCGGCTCTGTCGAGCCCTGATGAAATATGGCGCCCCAACCCACCGACTTGAGGAGTACATGACAATGACTGCTCGCGTGCTAGAGATTGACGGGCAGTTCCTGTATATACCCGGCTGCATGATTATCTCTTTTGACGACTCACCCACTCATACTACGGATGTGAAGGTGGTTCGGTCCGCCCAAGGGGTGGACCTGGGTAAGATGGCCGACGTGCACGAGGTCTACAAAGAAGTGATCCACGACGTGATTGGGGTGGAGGAGGCTATCCAGCGCTTGGACGAGATCATGAAACGCAAAAACAAGTTCCCCATCTGGTTCTTGATCTTCATGCATGGATGTGCGAGTGCAACGGTTGGCCCGTTTGCCTTCCAAGCGCGACCCATCGACATGCCCATCGCCTTTGTCCTCGGAGCGCTGCTCGGGACGCTTCAGCTCGTTCTGTCGCCCCGATCCCAGCTTTACTCCAACGTCTTCGAGATATCGGCCGCCGTCCTGACCTCCTTCCTCGCTCGAGCCTTTGGCAGCATCACCTACCAGGGTGGTCGGCTCTTCTGCTTCTCCGCCCTGGCCCAATCGGCAATCGCCCTCATCTTGCCCGGATACACCGTGCTCTGTGCGAGTTTGGAGCTTCAGTCGCGCAGTATCGTTGCCGGATCCGTCCGCATCGTCTACGCCATCATATACTCGCTCTTCCTCGGATTCGGGATCACCATCGGCACGGCCGTCTACGGCCTATTAGACCCCAACGCATCCTCCGAGTACACCTGCCCTGCGAGTCCCATCCGCAACGAATACCTCCAACACTTCCCGTTCGTCGTAGGCTTCACCCTCTGTCTCTGCCTGGTCAATCAATCCAAATGGAGACAGATCCCGATGATGCTCATCATCTCCCTTTCCGGATACGCGGTGAACTATTTCAGCTCGAAACGCTTCTCCTCCAACGCGCAGGTTGCCAACGCGCTCGGCGCGTTCGTCATCGGCGTCATCGGCAACCTCTACAGTCGGCTGCGGCACGGTCTTGCCGCTGCTGCGATGTTGCCGGCCATTTTTGTCCTGGTCCCCTCTGGTCTTGCGGCGAGCGGCTCCTTGATCTCCGGCATCACCTCCGCCGACAAGATCACCGGCAGCCCATACTCGATCATCACCAACGGGACGCAGGGCTTTGTGGATGCGGCACGGAACATGACCACCAGTCCGCTCCAGACGAACGGAGTCGCCTTCGATATCGGCTATGGAATGGTCCAAGTCGCCATCGGGTTCACCGTGGGTCTCTTCCTCGCAGCGTTGGTGGTGTATCCCCTGGGGAAGAAACGAAGCGGCCTCTTCAGTTTCTGAACAACTCGATCGAACTCTTCATTTGAATTTGATCATGCATCGACCGACAAATAGCTCGGTCAAGTCTACATATATTCCTTTTTTTAATATAGAATCCATGCATTGTTCTGGATTTGACCTCATCTGCACTGCATCAATCGTGTTAATCTGCATTGGATTTCTCTCTCATCTTCCTCCCTTGCTTTTTGCTTGTTCAAAGCGCGTCAGCCAGCCAGCCTTTGTTTGCATCATTGATTATTTACTACCTTTCTCTTTAATATTCATCACACAACCTGTGTCTATGCATGCCATTCTTGAACCAAGCCTCTTTTTATACCAGGACGACATATTATTGCATGCTTTGTTTAGAATCAATCCAATCCCCGTGGGCGGGCTTATCGCAAGACCCAGCATGCAAACCTGGTTCAGTTATGAAACTTTCAACAAATCAGGGTTGTTCTTCTGATTTTTTCTTTTTTGTTTCATGCAAGAAGCAATCAATGGCTCGGGAGAGAGATTTTCTGGGAAGTGCATGCATGGTATTTGGAGAACTTTTCCTTCTCTTTCTCAAGCCTATCTTATCAGTCTATACCAACCTCTCCTCGTCGTCGTTGTCGTCATACATAGAAGAAGATACGATATGATATGATCCTCACGAGTCATGACTTTCCCGGGTTGCGAGAATGATACACACTCAATCATCATCATCAGCATCATCATCATCTGTCTGATTTTTTTTCTCGAGATTGTTGGCTGTGACATTGGCGGTCCCTCTTTTCCCCTTTTTACTTTTCTATCATTTCCGATTGCGCAAGAAAGGCATTTAGCATTTATCCTAGGCACTGTTCACTGTTTTCTGAGGTTTTCGTCTGATTTATTGTTGACAATTTTGCAACGCATCTGGTCTTGTTGTCTCTGTCTTGCTTGTTTTGTGTGTCCTTTTTTTGTCTTTTCTGCTTGCTCGCTTGCTTGCTCGGTATTATTGTCCTCGTCCTGAAGCATATGCATGTTTTGTCTGTCTGTTTGTCGAATTCATCCAATCCATTATACAAGTCGCTATCACATCTATCTATCTTATCTATTCAAGGAACTGCAACAGGGGTAACCTATTTAGCCCGCAGACATCTGCGTCAAGTTCTTGTACAGAGTAGGTATGATACATAGCCTGACCTGGCGTTTTGTGTAGTACTGTATGTATGTATGTATGCTTTGGCCTCAATGGTAGATGCCATGCAGTCCGTATATACAGATATCAAGCAAGTAAGGTACAGCATGTGTTTGTGCAGCAAGTATTATTTTATGTGCATGAAGCAAAGCCAAATGTGAAAAAAAGGTCACCACAAGAATGAAGTTGTTTTATTCGGTTATCATCAAGTACTGTACAAAAAAGAAGAAAGAAAAAAGGAAACACCAAACTTCCCATCCTTATTCAACCAGTTAAACCTCAAGCAAAAAAAAGTCATGTCACCAGTCAAGAACTCCAACGCTTGCATGTGCAGGCAAGACAACTCAGACAGACAGACAGAGAGACAGATAGATACATGGACTCCAAACCCCATTGAATGCATCAGCTCCCGTGGGGGATTCCTCAATCATCAGACCCTTGAAAATCATCATGACACCGAAACTGGTAATATATCCAGGGTATAACATTGGACCAAGTCTTTGCCCAACTTTGAGAACTGAAAAGGAAGTCGAAATGAAAGAGATCCATGCCGGAAAACCAGAGAAGATCGTGACGGGAGCAAAAAGAGGCCACGTCCCGCGACACATGGAAGATCGAGAATGATGCCTCCATGCTCATCGTCTTTCAGCACGACTTAATGCCCCCAGTATAAGGCCAAGATCCTCTCTCGGCCGGTCGCGGTGCGCTATCCGGCGGTTTTGATCCTTGCTATCCTCATCATCGCCTTCAATGGCAAGTCTGCGCAGCGCATTCCGCGCATCGCGTTCTTCTAGTCGCTGCGCGCAGATACGCAGAATCTGTGACGAAACGGAATCTGCAGTGGCCCTGTAGAGTTCGATATCATGCAAACCAGCCGCGAAGGAGTCCAGCGTCGGTGCCAGACTTGTCGTCAAACGGGAAAGCCGAGATGATACCGTGGAAGGTGTTATGGGAGGCAGAGTATTTTCCGATGACGCAAGTGATGATTCAGGCTCGGCCTGCCTCTCTTGCCGCGTTTTGCCAGGTTCAGGCTGTAATACCGCGAGAATAGATTGTTGGGAGGGATCTAGTAATGACGTGTCGATTGGTGTAGCTTCTGACGGTTGAGATTCTGAGTCTTGTGGAGGCTGGTGGTTTTGCTGATCATGTAATGCATCGTCAGGCGGCTGTTTCGATTTAGAAGGAAGGATATTTGGGACTGATGGCGGTCGTAAGAGGGCATTCAGAGCATGCCTCTCCCGTTGTAATCTAGAAAACACATGAGATTCTCAGTCTGAGAAAAGAGTTTTTGAAGCCTCCCTAATAAGACGTACCGCTGTATTTGCTCCTCCAACTCCTTGATCTTCTCTGCGTTTTGGATATTCTTCGGATTCGGCTTCTTGACCACCACAGCCGGAGGATTCAGATCCTCTCGTCCATACCAGTTGGATAACTCCGAGTTGTTTGAGAATTCCTTCAGCAGCTCCTCCTGGATGACGCGCGCTACTATGAAATCAGCATTGTATCAACCTTCAACTGTGCCTGTAGGTTCCAAACCTGCTAATCGCGCACTTTCATCCTCCGACCGGGAACCCGACGGTTTGTCTCCCATCGCTCGAGTCGCGCACCAGATCAGAAGCTGTCGCATTCTCCGCGTCTCGGGTAAGCCGTCGCTAGCGATATGCTTGTAAAAGTCTGCCGTGTCTACCTCCTTATGAGGCAATGCTGTGAGAGAGATATCAGCACCGTGATTGACGCCGAGATCGTCCGAAATTTGTCGCTGGGTTTGCCCACCGTTGGATGCGCCCGAGTCAATAAGAGAACTGGCCCTCCGTCCTCTCAGTACCAGGCTGTTTCGTCTTCCACCTTTGTCGGCCTTCACCCCTCTCATTTCCTTATTTCGCTGGATCACCGGCGTGTCCGCTAAGGGCAGGGCGATCTTCGAAGTCTGGGCCTGCTGCTGCTGCGGTTCCGGCGATAGAAGCCCATTTCTTTCCTCCTGTTGGGATTTGCTGGGCCTGCCTTTCTTGCGCTTCCTTTCCACCGGCAGCAAGTCTGGAGAAGGATCGCTGTTGCGCAATGACCTTGCGGGGCGCTCTGGCTCTGTTTTCGACTCTTCTGCATTCACGTCTGATTTTCTTCGCGTTCGCTTTCTTGTTGTAGGCGTTACTGTTGATGCCGTCTCCGTATTATTTACCTGCACTTCTGCTGCAGCGTTTTGCGTCACCTCTTCCACTTTCTTCTTCTTCGGTGGTCTGCCTCTTCTCGGCGATCGTTGTTGCGCTGGGGGATGATTTTCTGAGACTGGCGGAGGGACCTCAGGAATTGTGTCTGTCAATGGTCTGGTCTTTCTGGATGTGCGCGTGAACTGGAAACCTCCAACGTCCTCATCGTAGCCTACAGCAGAGATGAAAGCAAACCGTCAGCACACACAAACATTCCACCATCCCCAAGCCCATTCGTTCGCGTCCTCCTCTTCTTGAAAAACCGCAAAGCATAACGGCTCGCAGTTGCCTTGCTTTCAACCCCAGACAACGCACAAAGAACCACTCACCGGCCTTCCTCTTCTTCGTCTCATTACCCGTCGCGTTATTATCCTGCTGATTCCCCCGAGTCATGCTCGACCGCGTAATCCTGCTCCCTGGCCGTCTACCCGTCGTACCACCAGACGCAGGACGCGCCTGCGCCTGCGTCGTCGCCATATCGATAGCCCTTAGAGGTTCGCGACACTTTCTCTCGGTCGTGGAGGTCGCCACGAGAGTTACGGTCATGTCAGAAGACGGGTCGACGGCGACTGGGGGTTGCTGCAGCGGGTCGGCAGACTAAGGAGGTATGCCCCGTAAACGAGTATTGTAGCGCGACTCGGGAACCCAAGGACTTCTCAATTCGAACCCTGTCGACGGAATAGAGTCGCGCCCTCCCCGTCACGGTTGTGGCTGTGGGAGTCGAGGAGGATGAATAGACAGTCTGAATTCCCCCCCGCAGCTTCCTTGCGCTGGACAGCAGATCGGCGATTGAGGTTGATTCGAGCGAGCTGAGAATTCTCTGAGGGTCCCTTTAGAATTGAATAATTTAGCGATTCAATTATTGCGCTCTCAGGAACGTGCCGTCCTGGACCTCAAAAAACTGAGCACATGCCCTGGGTGCCGGAGAAACGTGTGTCGAGCTTGACGGGAGTCATGTAATGGGAGGCGCGCTTCGACGTTGATCCCCTCAAGACAGCGCCTGGATTCAAGAACTACCCGATTCGGTGTGGTGAATACAATAATCAGAGGTCCTAGGCTTGGGACGATGGCGAGGCTCCCTTGCGCGGGCGACTGTGACATTCGACAGCTCATGGACTGAACTCGCAGCACGCGCTTGTTTTGGTCGCGTGGGGACTTTGGCGCTAGCCTGTTTCGGGAGTGGCAGAAACTGACCTCACCCGAGACTACAGGAGAATCATTGTAGACGACTGCTCCTTGTCAAACAGAATGAAGGATGGACAGAACAATTCAATGCATGTCTGGAACTGTTGATCTCTGTACACTACTCCTGGTTGCGCGACAATGCCTCCACCAGTCAATAATCCATGCTACTGCTCTACGCGGGAGAGATCTACTCAATCACGTATGCCGTCATACATGAATAGTAACGACCGTCCATCTTCGGCAACTGCAGCACTCATAGAGAGTGCCTATATTCAAACGCTATGATAGATGCCCTAAACGCCAGATCTCACGACGTGCAAGTCGCTGCGGAGAACGGACACTAATCCAAAACGATGCTCCATATTGCAGGTCTTCATTTGATCGACGCAAGGTCGGTCGGAGGAGCGAGGCTGCCTTCAATCCGACGCTTGGCATCCTGCTTCTCATCAGACGTGACATCCTCTGCTTTCTTCGGCATATCTGGTTCGAACTGAGGGATGTCAGGACTGTGACCGACGGACATGCCAACCCGAATCTGAGAATCAGTATCCAAGTTAGTAAATGGTGTGCTCACGTTAAATCTCAAATGCCAAAAAAGGTTCGTACCAGAGTTTCGAGGGCGCCTTTCGAATTGTCGACCAAGTCACTATCGAACTTCATCACGCCTTCCTCGAAAAGCAAGAGAATGGTGCTTCCACCGAATTTGAAATATCCCAGCTCCTCCGCCCGAGAAACTTTGTCTCCGGCCTTGCGCGTGATAACCGTGCTTCCGACCATCATTGCTCCTACACAGATAACCATGACTCGACCATGAGCGACCGAGTCAATCGGTACCAAAACCCTCACGTTCTCACCGTAGACGTCGAGCGCGGAGCGAATCGCCATCGGATTCACTGTGTAATACTCGCCTTCAATGGTTTTGGGCGTTCCGAGGACGCCATCGACCGGAATGTGGAAGCGGTGATAATCCTGAGGCGCGAGACGGAAAATTCCCAGAGCCCCGTTCTTGTAGCGTTTCGCATCTTCCGGATACGCGTTGCCAAGCAATCTTTCAATCGAAAACTCTCGACCCTTGACCCAGATCTTGGTAGCCTCGTCGATGCGATCGAACACGACTGTGCGACAGTCAGCTGGCGAGACGATGATCTTGGGGTTATCGGGCGCCGAGCACGGCCGAGCTCCTGGCTTCAACTCGCGGTAGAAGAATTCGTTGAACGTCTTGAATTGCTCGAGGGGCAGCAGGACCTCTGACATGTCCAGCTGATGGAAGTTGATGAAATCCCGAATCTGACTGGCCGAAGCGGGGTCGTCATACTTCTTGCCTTGTTTGATACTCAGCGACTTCAACATTTTGCGGACTGTGACAAAGGATCAGAATGGTCAGCTTTCATCTGCTAGTGAGAAAAACGGAAAGAGGGGGCCGTTTGGGGATGTACTTCGCTTCTTCTCCATCTCTCGGCTCTTCAACCCCTTGTAAAGCAGTCGGATTCCAAGGCGAACATAGACGCTCATACGTTCCTCGTTGATCTGTCCGGTGATTCTATCCTGAACGAGAATATTTGCAGAGTTTGCACCCAATTTGTAACCCCCGTAGGAGATCTTCGTGATAACTTTGGAGTACCATTTCCGCTGAGCCTGGCTTGAGGTCACAAAACCACCCATGACAAGATTGTCCACTTGTCGCCAATCTTGACTCGCGCAGGTTGCAATGTGAGTGATGATATCCGCATCTGAGCGCTTTCCAAGTCGCGGCTGGTGGCATAGTGGGCATTCGCGGATTTCAATGACATGTTCCTCGCCTCCCTCGTCACCAAGATCGTCGGGGCGAAGATCGTCTTCGGATGGACTAGGCTGTTCTTGACTAGACAGGGTTGGCACCGCTGTCCCCTCAGGGTCAGCATTGTGTGGCATACTATAGCTGGTTTCGACCGCGAGTTCATCGCTGCTCGATTGATCCTCACTTTCTTGACTCGCCATGGACGACGCGGTTGTCGATTTTATTGATTCTGGCTGCAGTCCGACCCCGGCGTGCTTCTTCTGTAGTGCCTGGAGGGTGTCCTCGAGACAAATCACGGCTTGATCCATGGTCAGAACTGGGGTCTCACTCGGCCCGTTTTGACCGCAGAATCTCCGGAAGAAGCTATCAATAGTCGACTCTTTCAATGTCGACCCAAGAGTGTCGAGCATCGTGGTCAACTCGACCTTGTCTATACGGCCGCTGTCATCCGCGTCATATTGCTTCAACATCAATCTCCAGAATTGTTGACGCAGTGCACGATAAGGCAAGTATTTAGCCTTGACATAAAGCTCCGGAGAGTGCTTGTCCTCCCATCGCTCCTTGTTCTTCAATGTTAGAGGTATCACATATCCCTTGAGATCATCCGTTTCTAGTGGAGCGATGGCATCGTTATCTGGGTTGGTGGCAGAGCGAACAGTTGATGAAGCGGTGCTCTCTTCTTCAGGAACACTCGTCGGAGGCAACGGAAATTGATGGTCCGGCAGCGACAGCGATTGGCTGGATAACGACGCAGCTGAGCTTCGTGATTTTAAGATCGGTCTGGATAATTTGCTGAGACTCGTGCTCGACGTGGACCGGCTCGGTCCCGATTTGAGAACGGATCGAATCGCAGGGGACGAGCCAGGGGACCCCGAAGCACTCTGAAACTTGTACAGGCCCGTTTCTGGGTCGGCCTCTGGAGCAGCTTGGATCAAGGTTTGGAGAGGGAAACCAGCCGAAGCAACAAAGTCGTTCCCGGAGAATTTGTCGCGATCCATGACAGTGAAACTGATAGTGTATTGTTGTTCATGCTTCATCACCTGGAACACCATTTTCTCATTGTAGACTGGATTGAGGTTATGGCGAACGACTGGTGTTCGTAGAGTCTTCCTTCCCAACGAAGTCACGACAAAAGGGTCCATATCAAATGAGGTACGTGTCACTATCCCCTTATCAGTTGAATGGCCATAAGCCAATCTTAGTGTCGGTGAACAAGGTCCCTACCATTTCTCTCGGGAGGAAGATCGGTTATCTTGACAATCTCCATGAATACAATGCCTTGCACTCCATTTCCAGCACCGGAGAATTGGTAAGCTCTCTGTGCCAGTGATTTCCGTCTCAAGCGTGCAATTCTAAGCCTGCGTCTACGTTTCTCCTGGACTTCTGGTTTCGTAGGATCATCGGTTTCGTCCGACGTTTCTTCGTCTTTTTCCACATCTTCCAAGCTCGTTGTAGTTTGTAAGTCCTCCTCGTCCTCCTCCCCGGCAGAGACAACGCTTCGGAATTTCTGGTAGATATCTTTCGGAGAGGCAGAGGGGTTTGACGGGTCGTACAAAGAGAACTGAAGGAGAATCTCTCCAGACACCGTGCTGTCCTTCTTTTTCCCAGGTTTTCGCTTGGATTTAAGTGTATACCATTTCGGCTTTCGAGACATTCATCAGCTGGAGGTCAATGCTTTATGTCCAGGTCGCCACTAACCTGCTGCTGGATTTCGCCGCTCGCGAATATCTCCTCCAACGGGATATCGAACTCGCCCATGTAATCTTTGCCGAACCGGTCGTGATCCCAACAAATACATTCCAACAGCGGCACCCCCACTACCGGCATTTCAAACGAGACGTTCCATTCCGGGTTTAATGTCTTCGGTATTGTGGGAGTAGATTGCCTCGCATCTCCGAGTGTAACCACCAGATACTAGAGACGCCGATTAGCGACGCGAAGTCCATGAGTGATAAAAAAAAGAAAAGCGACTGTATCGAAGAGCTCACCGGATCACTCGTACCACCTCTATCTTTCGCTGCAAGATTTCTTCCCTGCTCACGGAGGATCGATTAGCTAGAAGGTCGCGCGACTTGAGCTCGTCACGAGCTGCTGCACATTGCGGCTGCCGGGCGTACCTTGATTACGGAAACCTTGAGTATAAGGGGCTTCGTCTCAGGAGGTCTCATGGGACTCGTGCTTCGACTCTGTCCGGGGGTCGTCGATGCGCTTTTCGAGCTCAGGTGCGAGCTGAGACGGTGTGGGAGGGGAATTCGAACCATGGCGAGCGGCGAGTGTGGGGTAGAGGAGGTACGACTTCAGAAGAAATAACAGACAACACGTTGCGTGTTGCTGGAGAGGATGCGCCTGTGCAATGCCTCAATGAAAAGGCGATTGTGAAGGTGGATTGTTGTTTTTGTCTGTATAATTAATTATGGGTGCAACCGATGACGAAAGCAAGTGCGCCAGTCCTTTTTACCTACATAGCCAGCTTTCCCCCGAGGCTTGTGATTGAAGCCCGGATTAGTTTCGGCCGGGCAATCCAACAACACCAACAATACTCAAAATAGAAACAACCACCGCGGCGCACGGCTAGACAAGCCTGAAGACAGATGTCTGAGAAGACGGAGAATGAAGGGGCAAAGAGAAAAACCGAAAATCAGAGGGATTGACACACCGTCCGGTACCGCAATTGAATGTGGTCTGAGAGCGAGTCCCTAGATATCGAAGGAGGTACCTGACAGTAGGGACTCCATACAATCAATCAATCAATTGAAGCGAAGCAAATAGCAATAATAGTAGTAGTAGTACTCTGTAACCGACCCCGACACCTCAACGCAAAATACGGGCTCAACGCAAAATTTTTAGGCA
>JSYV01000136.1:0-17703 GCA_000787455.1 Evansstolkia leycettana | reverse complement strand
ATGCATCTACAGCTGCTTTTGTGCCTGATATTTGACCACTTTTAATAGCTTGAATTACAAGTAATAAACGGCCTTCTTTACGAGCCGCCGATTCAGCAGTTTTCGGTGGCATATTGGTGGTGGTTGAGCTGATGAGCATGGTCAGGAGGAATAGGGGATTTCGCTGGCTCGCTCGGTGTCGCGGCTCGCTCGGTGTCCGATTACGTTAACTAACGTTAAGTTAACTAGAGGGTCCTGATTACTAACCTCCCGAGCTTGCTACGCATATTTAAAACAACACAGTTGTTAAGACTACTACAATGGCGGAATACACATATTTTTGCGATTCATGCAAATCTTCACAACGTACGGGCCAGAAATGTTCGAAAAACCTGCTTGCCACTATGGGCTGATCTGTCCAAATCGCAATCGAAGACTTGGCCTTGGTACCTCTTCAAGAAACAAACGACAATGGCTATGTGCAAGTTTCTTATGCTGGGGCAAACACATTGGCAGTTTTACAAGAGTTGATTGTCTGGTTGAAACTTGCGGACCCATCTCCGTCTTTCGGATTCATCTTGCTTGCCGACTATCATTGTCACCAGACTGTTTACTCGTCAACTTGTCCTGCACTAACTATTAGTTCAATCAGTTCATCAAACATGGGTGTATTTAGCAATATCTCGCCATCGAGGGCGATGGCTTTTTCTGAGACGGCAGAATGTCATACTCGGGACTCGAGAGTTCCTGAGTTCTGTTGGCAGTACTAGTTAGCAGAGTCCTTAGTACTAGTTATATCTATCAATTCTACAAGCTACTGTGGTATATCAAGATATAAAGTGATCAAGAAATGCTCAACGCTATAGAATCAGGCACATGGTCTAAACTATCAGCGGCACACAGAGATCTCTTGCCAGGTCCTTCATTCATCACCCTCTAGGCTCACATCTGCTTGGTGTACATCTGAGCAGCCTTCTTGGTCGTCTTCATGAACTTGATTCTGTATCTCAGATCTGCGAAATGCAGAGCTTGGCTAGTCTGACTTCTTGAAAACAGGCGCATATAGAGATCAAGATACTATCGATAGTAAATGGCGTCAAGATAAGGCTTCCAATAAGGTCCCTACGCCTTCAGGCATCAATTCCAGCGCACTGACCACTCCTTATTCCATCAATCAAACCTGGGCTTTGTGATTCTTCCTCGAGATTGAGTAACCTTGATGGAAATTTTGGACGTGAACTCTTAATATCAGGATGAAATTACAAAGCCCATTCTTGCGACTCCGCAATCCTTCCCTTTCCTCTTCTGGATAAGGAGGCGCTGCGGAAAGCTGAGCTATCCAGCGGTGTGAGGCATTTACCACCCTTTAGCGAGGCTATGTTGAGAGATTATTTCAATCAATGGGCTGATTAAATACAGCAAAGTTGCCACCATGACAGAAAAAGTTACAGTTAGATCTGACAGACAGGCGCCAACCAGATACGAGGGATTAATAGCTGCAAATGAGATAACCCTTCGATGCTATCCAGTGGCTGCAGTGAGCAAATTGCTCATATCAATTCTTCTCTCAGGCTGATATTAGCTGAAAGCAAAGAAGAATCAGGGATGCTGTCTATTGGTCGCTTTTTGTGATCATATTGGGGTGTCGCTGAGACGACATGTCCCAAATCCCCCTCTTCCCTGTGGTATAAAGATCAGGGAGAGCACTCCATTCAGACTGGATCTTGGTTCCATTTCATCAGTTTTTGATTCCTCTTGGTCTCCTCTAGATCTCTGAATATCACAGACGCCATGGATTCTCAATCTTCGAAAGACCATATACGCATCGCGGAGGAAGCGGCCCCATCAAGCTCGGCTCGTCCGCACCTGGCCCGAAAGCACTCGAATGCATCCTCGCTTTCCATTCACAGTGCACACAACAGGGTTGCAGCTCCAGAAAACCTACTGCCCATTACATATCGGACAATGTAAGACGGCCCTCATCTCGTTCACAATTCCTTGTCATTCAATTGTTACTGACGGAAAATCTACTCCAAGTTCACGAGGCCTTGGAAAAAGTGACAGATATGTCAAAGCAGGAGAAGAAGCAGATAAAAGGCAAGCTGGACTTATTGTGCAGTTGTAGTATCTCGTTTCTGACCCCATGCCAGGCCTGTCGGAGCTGGACTGGCACCGTTTGTCTGTTCAGGACCTCTGCCAGCAGCTCTCAACTTCTCTTACACAAGGACTCTCGAATGAGCAGGCGCAGCGCCGCATAGGCGAGTATGGAAAGAACAGACCTTCTCCTCCTCCTTCACGGTAGTTCCGGACAGCGATGGGCTATCTATTTGGTGGCTTCGGCTCATCCTACTGGGCGGCTGCATTCTGGTCTTCATATCCTGGAAACCGCTCGGGGAGCCGCCATCCACTGCAAAAATCTCGCCCTCGCCGTTATCCTTCTCGCAGTGTTCTTTATTCAGGCTGCCTTTAACGCATGGCAAGATTGGTCTTCCTCCAGAGTGATGGCTTCCATTACCACGATGCTCCCTGACCAGTGTATTGTTATCCGCAATGGCAAGCAGCAGAGCATAAGTGCTGTGGATCTCGTTCCCGGCGATCTTATCAGAATTAAACAAGGCAATAAGTTACTGGCGGATGTCCGTTTCGTTGAAGTCTCTAATGATGCTAAGTTTGATCGGTCAATTCTTACTGGTAGGCCCTCATATGCCTGGTTCCGAGGAATGCATGCTGATACCCGAGCTACAGGAGAGTCTGAACCCATCTCCGGCACTGTAGACTCAACCGACGGCAACTACCTGGAAACTCATTGCATCGGACTCCAGAGCACCCATTGTGTTTCTGGCACGGCACTGGCAGTTTGTGTCGGCACTGGCGATCTCACGGTTTTCGGTAGAATTGCCGGCCTTGCAAACCGGCGTAGCACCGAGTCAACTCCTATGCAGAAAGAAATTCGCCGTTTTGTCCTGATCATTGTCAGCTTCATCGTCACCGTTGTCATCCTTCTTGTCATCCTCTGGTATGCCTTCCCCAATGTGACTCGGTACTCATCCGAAGATTCGACTGATGAAAACTAGGGCGGCGTGGTTGCGCAGAGATCACCCAGATTGGATTAACGTCCCGACATTGATTGTTGATTGTGTCAGCGTGGGAATTGCCTTTATCCCCGAAGGCCTTCTTGTCGCTTTGACTACGAGTCTCACGATCGTGGCCAACATGATGAAGAGGAACAAGATCCTCTGCAAAACACTGGCAACGGTGGAAACACTGGGAGCCGTGTCGGTGATCTGCTCTGATAAAACAGGGACCATTACAAAGGTATGTAAATTCTCAGTCTGCCTGCTGGTCGAAGTCGCTCCTTCTAACCTTTATAATCCCAGAATGAAATGTTCGTCACCGATTGCTTTTCCGGAGGACAAGAGTATCTCTCAGAATCAGCCAGAGAGCGAATGGTGCACGCGGCAAACCCCAACGAGTTCCCCAACGAATCAATCAGCCAGCTTCGTGTCGTTTCTGGCTTATGCAATGCTGCTGAATTCGACGCTTCCACTCTTGATCGGCCTCTGCACCTCATTAAAATCTATGGTTATCCGACGGATCAGGCGATCTTGCGGCTTTCTGAATCGTTGGGCTCAGTAAGTGAGCTTCGAAGCAATTGGAAGAAGAATTTTGAAATTGCATTCAACAGCAAGAACAAGTTCATGATTCGCGTGATGTCATCCGCTCGGCTCAGTGGTCCCAGTGGCCAATCCAATACTGTCGGGAATAGGTGAGTGCGAAATTCGTGTTCAAGTCCCAATCAGCTGCTAACGCCGTGCCTAGAGTGCTTTTCATCAAGGGGGCCCCAGACGTATTGCTGAATCGGTGCACATCATACTTCCGAAAAGATGGCACTATTGGAGAAATGGCAGCAGCAGAGCGCTATCAGATCGAGAAAGTGAAAGATAAATGGTCTGCAAAAGGAAAGAGAGTTATCCTCATGGCTCAGAA
The DNA here is from genome assembly GCA_000787455.1 of Evansstolkia leycettana. Taxonomy (NCBI): domain Eukaryota; kingdom Fungi; phylum Ascomycota; class Eurotiomycetes; order Eurotiales; family Aspergillaceae; genus Evansstolkia; species Evansstolkia leycettana. The sequence continues at coordinate 13,737 of JSYV01000136.1, read as the reverse complement.
ACCAGTCTCAGAACCCTGGGTCAATTCTTTGATGGCTTCCCAAGATGAAAAGATGGTTTTGCAGATTGCCGAGCAGGATCTCACCTTTGTGGGACTTGTTGGTATCGTGGATCCTCCGGTAAGAGCACAGAAGCTCCCTCGCTGGGATGCTGGTCACTCACAAGTCTCCTCCAGAGGGACGAAATCCCTACTGTTATCGACATTCTTCGAAAAGCCGGTTTCCGATGTGCTGGCAACTTCAAACGATGACCTTCTGAGACTGTCCAGGTAACCGGTGATTACAAACTCACAGCTCAAGCCATTGCTATCGAATGCGGCATAATCCGGTCTCATCCTTCTCTGATCCATGATATAAACGCTCTCAATAACCATTCCGACAAAGCGGCGGGCGAAAGCCCGAGAGCGATCGTTATCAGTGGCCCCGAGCTGGCTGAACTATCAGATGAGCAATGGGAACTGCTTTGCCAGTACGAGGAGGTAGTCTTCGCTCGTACAACACCCGAGCAGAAGTTGAGGATTGTCAAGGAGTTTCAGGCCCGAGGCAATATCGTTGCAATGACCGGCGATGGAGTTAACGATGCTCCATCCCTCAAGGCAGCCGATGTTGGTGTTGCTCTGGGCAGCGGCTCGGATATTGCTATTGCAGACATGGTCTTACTTGACTCTTTCTCTGCTATAGTTGAGGCTGTGAAGTACGGTAGACTGGTTTATGGTAGGCTTGTGGTCACACTTACTTCTCATGGATTGATGCTGATGGGGAAACAAAAAGACAATCTAAAGAAGACGGCGATATATCTTCTCCCAGCAGGAAGTTTTAGCGAGCTCTGTAAGGCCCGTCATTTTGGCTGTTCTACTCTTGCGCTAATATCGGTGCAGGGCCTGTCGTGATCAACGTGCTTCTTGGTGTTCCCCAGATCCTGTCTTCATTCTTGATGGTACGTCCAAAGAATCAATTTGTCTCTCAAGGATAACACTGACACCTCGTACAGATCATAATCTGGTGCGCGAACAGGTGACCACACACCGTATTATTTCAGATTTGTGTATTGACCGCCCAAACAGTTGTCTTACCGATTGCGCCGGCGCCATCACCCTGGCCTTCGAGAAGCCCGAGATGGATGTTCTCCTCCGACCACCGCGAGACACAAGAAAAGATCGACTGGTGGACGTCAAACTTCTCTCCCACGCGTATATGTTCGTTGGGCTCTACGAATGTTCTCTGTCCTTTGTCATGGGTTTCTGGCACATGCAGGTACTCAACCCAATCCTTGATCAAACCCACTGATTTCCCATTTGACGTGTATACATTGAACTGATCAATCTGCAGAGGCGCGGCGTCCCCTTCAGCGTCATGGTTCTCAAATACGGCAACTTTCCTCCCGAGTACGATCCCAACTACGTGACCCAAGTCGCTAACGAGGCTTCATCTATCTACTTCGTGACATTGGTGATCATGCAATTCTTCAATCTACTCGCGATCCGTACGCGCCGCCTCAGCATCTTCCAGCAACCTCCAATCTTCAAGCGGGAAACGCAGAACTTGCTCTTATTTCCGGCTATGCTGTTCGCGCTCTGCATGGTGTTTTTGTGTAAGTCCTGCCTGCAATTGAACCATTTAACTCTACTCTGCCTTTACCCCATTGGTTTTTTTAATTGGAATGTTCTATTTCTTTTTTTCACTGTCCGCCAGCTAATCTGTTTTCCATACAATTTAGTTTGCTACATTCCTGGCCTCCAAAACTCGATAGGTACAACGTCCATTCCAGTGGAGAACTTCTTTATCCCGATAGCCTTTGGCTTGGGTCTTCTCCTGCTCGACGAGTCGAGGAAATACTGTATTCGTCGCTGGCCTAAGGGTCTCCTTGCGAAGATTGCCTGGTAGCAGGGGGATTTCGGTGGGATAGGTCTCAATTCACGCATCAATGGGTATGATTCAAGCGACGAGAGAACGTCTTGCATGTCATAGTGCTTGCTGGCCTCCGATCCTCTTGCGCTGTGGAGTTGTGCATGTGCGTCTTTTTGCAACGGACAGACAGCGTCGAGCTCTGCCGTGAAGCTGTCCCGACATCATTCTATCGATAGAGTGAGATCACCAGCGCGAGACAATTGATACGCAATTCTGAATTTCCAATCTTTAAGACTCTAGCAGAATCAATAGCATAGAACATAGGATAACCCTTGCACGCGAACAATACTACCAATGCCTTTCCAATGACGACATGAACACCCGCATTTCATTGTGCAGAAGTATTACTCTCGACCCGAGTGAGCAGCTGCACTCTCTTCCACATTCCTACCATAACAGATGGGAAACAACTTGGCCCAGAATCCATACAGACCAGGGTTATTTGCCTTTTCTCGGACCAGCCACCGTGCAAACTCCCCCTCGGTCTGGAACGGATTGGTACTTCGAAACTCGACGACCTGTGTCATGTCGAAACTCAGCACAAACCCCTAGTATTTCCCTCCCAGAGTGATATCAAAGAATGATTGGTCTTACCTCATCATACTTCCCCAGCGCAGCACGATACCTCGCTCCCAACCCAAACTTCTTCCTCAGCGCGGCCTTCCCGATCTTCCCCGCCGCAACGACATACGCTGTCGTAGTCAGTTCTCGGTTCTGGGGCTGATGTTCCCCAATTGCAACGCCAGATGGTAATTTCCGATTCAGCTTCGAGTAGACGACGTCAATCAGCCGGGTGAGGATATCTGCTTGCCATGTGATGAGGAGGTCGTGGTGGAAGGCTGTTATGTGGCGCTGGAGTTTGGAGAGGTCCTTTTGCAGGCTCAAGGAGCTGGAGTTGAGTTTGGTGATTTTGTAAGTGAGGTTGTCGTTGCTGGTTTGGAGGGCGGAAAGAGCTCTTGAATACCTCTGGATGGATGAGAAGAAGAAGAAAGAAGGTAAGAAGTCGTTTCATAGATATATGTATGTAAGGCTAGGTAGGTGTCCAACGTACCGAGAGCGGTGATAGAGATGGCTCAGGCTCGGGCGAGGCCGGTGCACACGATGAGGTCGGGGTAAGACATGTGGGAGAGTCTGAAGAGCTTGTCTGGGAGCTCGACTGGGAGAGATAGAAGGACATGCCGGGCCCGTAGACCTGGACGAGCTCGGGGTCCATATCTTGACGAGGTGTGTTCGTTCGACTGGGCGGGCAAGTTCTCAAAGAAAGATATGAAATGCACTCTTAAATACGGGTTGCTAGAACTGGGATAATCTCAATGGAAGGCACATGTTCTCGGAGCGGTCTCGAAGATTTCGAGAGGATATGGAATACTTGTATCGTGGGCATAAGGCATAGAGAGCAAGCAACAGTTGCCTTCCCTTTGTACGGGAAAGAAGCCTCTTTCAATATAGGTCTGGGAGGAGGGAAAGTGCGATCACACTCAATATCAATTATGATGATGGACTTAATCCAAGTCCAACGTAGACTTGACTGCGTACGTTCGTCAAAAAAGCTCTCCATGATGTCTCGGAGCAGGTCATGGTCTAGAACAGTGTATACAACAATTGCGGTCTCGTATGGCTATGTACCAGAATCCCGAGAGTTATAAAAAACATGCGTTATCTCATTTCCGTCAATCGTGTCGCCTATAGCTTACTTTCCGTGGACGGCTTTCCAAACTCCAGAACCAACTTTCCAAACTGCTTTCCCTGCTTCATGTCCTCGAAGAGCGCGTCCAGTCCCGCAAGATCGTCCAAATCACTCTGCAGAACACGTGAAATGACGGGGTGGATTTTATGAGCCTTGACAAAATCAACCATATCCTTGAACTCCTTGCGAGAACCCATTGTGGAGCCACGCACGTCGATGTTCTTGAGAACAGCTTGCATGAGAAAAGGCATCTTGGGAGAGACGGTCATTCCATAGACAGAGAGGACACCACCGGCCTAGAAACTGTCAGAAGAGATATTCAACCGGGGGACATCAGAAGAATCATCCCGTCCAAGGGCACATGGACTCACCTTGAGCAACTTCACGGATTTCTCAATCGAATCACCCCCGGCCCCATCGATGATAGCGTCAAACGCAACTTTCCCCTGAGGAAGCTTCTCCAGCAGCTTCTTCTCCCATCCTTCCTCCTTATAATTCACACCCCCCTTAGCACCCAACTCAATCGCCTTCTGGATCTTCTCCTCACTCGAGCTCGTCACGTACACATCCGTGCCCCTCGCCACGGCAAACCGCAACACCATAAGCGCCACACCCCCTCCAATCCCCGTAACCAGCACCGCCGCACCTTTCCCGGAATTCTTCTCCCCAGCCTTCGTCACCAACGCCCTCCACCCCGTCAACCCCGTCAAAGGCAGTGCCGCCGCCTCCGCATCAGACAGATGCTCAGGCGCCTCTTCGACCTCCGACTCATCGACCGTGACGTATTCCTGCAACGTGCCCTTATCATAGAACTTCGTCCCTCCCATGATTCGATAGCCCTTGGGATCTTCCGGCCCGTCTGGGGAATCTTTCCACCCGATCCCAGGGTTCAGGATGACGCGTTTGCCTTGCCATTTCTGCGGGGATGTGACGTTGGGGCCAGTCGCGATGACGGTTCCGACGCCGTCGGCGCCGAGGGGCACGTCGAAGGTGACTCCCGGGTAGAGATGTTGGCGGAGGAAGACGTCGCGGTGGTTGAGTGCGGCGGCGGTGAGTTTGACGAGGAGTTCACGGCCTTGCGGGGTGGGTTGGGGCAAGGTCCGTAGGGAGAGAGGGTAGTAGACTTGGCCTGGCTTGCCGGGCTTGCCGTCAATGGGGTCGATGAAGACTGCTTTGGACATTTTCGAGCTGGTAGGCGTGCTTTTTTTTTCTTTCAAGCTTCACAGATGGACTTGTCCGAGAGGGGGATATAGTGGTTGAAGATGAATGCGGGGAAGTCTCTCCCGTTATCGATAACAGATTACAAGGCGATAGTACAAGGGCACGAAGGAAAACTTTGAAAGAAGTATTAAGTGAGTGTAACAGTATCTATGTTCTAGAAGTTCAAGGAGATATCGATCAATTGTTCTCCTTCCCATGCGGATAATATGGCGGACTGTGTTCCATTGGACCTCGGGCCACGGGAAAGCTGTAGTACATGCAACTCAATCGACAGCTCGATCGGCATTATTAATCAATAAGCAAATTCACAATGAGGGGACATGCATCATTCGATTGCCCCGGCTTTTATCTGCCTTCATCAGGAGAGTATCAAATTACCTTACATTGGGGTTGTTGGATTCCACAGGCGTTAGTTATTGACGGTTATGACGTCGTTCGTTCTTTCGTGGATCGTCGCGACATTGTGATACTTGCATTCAATTCAAACAATCAAATCTTATCGCAACATCCTCTATCCTCTGCGAATAAATCATCTAATCAATATTTGGTATGACCACCCGGTTGATCTGCTCAGAATGGATTCTCACGGTGCGCAGGCTATCTTAGTGCCTGGACCTGGGACGGCGTCGATGATACGAGCGCTGTTCAATGTCTATTCCCTCATCGCTATCTGAAGATGCATCCGTCGAGGTATCTAACTCAAGTGCAGTTTCGTATTCGCTACTTTCTTCGTGGTGGGAATGGTGGACGCCTAGACGAGGACCTGCTGCTTTGAACCGTCTGCCGTGCGAGACTGGTGAAATCGTCCCGCTTGATTGTACGATGTTGTAGGTCGGTGTATCCTCGTACTGTGAACAGCAGCACTCTGCGCCTTGACACTCTCCGGATGCGATACCGGATGTATGACCATGACATGGTGAAGCAAAACATGGTGCTGGTGACGTGGGGAAAACCGGGCAAAGCCTGCTAAATAGCGTCTTATGGCCCATAGGATCCACAAGACGATGCGAGTAACAATTTGGCGAGCGTGGTGAATGAGCCGGGTAGCGTGCTCTTCTCAATTCCGGAGTCGAATGTGATGGTGAACCGCTTGGATTGATTGTCGGTCTGCAAGGGCAACCGTGACAATCATCAATCTCACAGCTCACAACGCGTGGGCCCTGCGGAGAACATCGACAATGTGTCTCGTATGATACCCGATGTGGTCCTAAAGTGGGATCTGAGTCAAAGGCATGGATATTGGGAATTTCCGGGCCAGAGTGCGTGTGGAACGGTGGGAATCCACGTTGATCGCGACTGCAAACACTGCTGTAAACGAAGGATCGATCAAGATGGACTGGTCCGATTCTGTCTCCTTTTCGAAGGGATTCGCCTCTCCAGTACCAGGCAAAAGGGATTTCGTAGTCCCTCTTCCGTCGTGAGGTCCAGAACGAGGGCATCGCCGCAACAGTTGCAATGGCAATGGGTCCTGTCGGAAAACAAAGTGGTGCCTGCGCGATAGGTATCCAAAACAGGAGTCCTTGTATTTTGATCCCTGGTACGTGATAGATGAAGGAGACATCCTGCTATATGACTTGCCCAGAGCAAGGCCTGCTGGGCTATTGTTAGTTGGTCATAGTAGGCAGCCTTGTCGATGTAGGACAGGACCATGCGGCAAACAGATTGCCTTACGATGGACAGTGTAGATAGGCAAATGGAAGGTGGCAGAAGCCCGCCGCAGCCTAGTCCTGTTGGATATTAATTGCATTCATGGATGTCAGTGGTTGTTGATAGATCAGAACTGAGAAGTTGCTAGGCTGTTAGTGCCTGAGGATGATGAAAAAGTGACAGAGACTTGCTTCAACATAGTGTTACTATGACAAAGAAAACAGACTCTAATGATGAAACACACAAAGAAAGTTCTCGCCATAGCTGTACAGGCTTTCTTCTTTTCCTATCTTGAAAGAAAATGAGACCTGTCAGCTCTGAAAGGACTCGCATGCAGCAGCAAACAACAAACCAAGGCGGAAGTCGTCCAGTCCACGAAGCAATGTGGCAATAATACACGGCTGGACTGTCTTTTCTTATTACCACACATATCTGAGTGCTGTACTAGGTAGGTACAGAACAGAACCTACTGCAAATGATACTGTACTTTGATTCCTGGAAACGCTCAAAGCTATATATATCCCTTGAGTCATCTCACAACGTATTATTGTTCATTCATAATAATAGTGTGATGTTTACATCACTCTGGAGTGGCATTTTGGAGCAGTAATTATTATCAAGTGTCAGTATGTTTCAAGATGTGCAAACAAAGAACCAGCAACTCCATCCCACAGCTGTAGGAGAACTGACTGTGGAATAAAACTATTATGTGAAACAGCGTTCCCATGATCCTGAGCATTTGTCTTCTATCCACATTACAGTAATATTGCTGCTGGTGGCTGGGAAGGCTGTTTTGTGCGGCTTCGAGTGCGTGGTAATTCCACGGGCCGTGCTGATTCGCCCTGACGAGCCCTTTTTTTCTGTGGTCTGGAGAAAGACAAGACACGAGAGAAATCTGCCCAGAGTTGAAACGGAACGGACCTTTCATCTCGATCCTCGATCTTCTTCTGAGCTCCCTGTAGCCTTCGCGTTCTATTCTCACTGCTCAATATTCAATTCCAGCACAGCTGAATCTCGCTTCGTCTAGCTCGTCATTATTATCGCGTCCTGCATCGTCCATTTTTCAAGCGATCGCAGACCCTCATCATCTATCGCTCTTGGTCTCTCGCCCTCGCTGGACCATTGTTGTGAGAACCCGCCACGAACCTCTCGAGACGAGTTATCCACACTCAGCTGCTTTTTTTCTTTGCTGGACAGGTGATACATCCTCTGTCCGCAGCTTCTCGACACAATGCCTACGCCACTTCCCTCTAGTTTTGCTTCAGCTGCTGCTGGCAATACCCAAGACTCTAGCAGGAGAGATGGGACTGCCAGTGGCGAATGGTAGATTCTGTTCCAGTTTTCTCTGTCCTGGTCTCTTTGCTCGTTGCCTTAATAAATTTTCGTCTTCACTGTTGCTGTTGCTCTGTCGAACCGTCCCTGCAGTTTCCATGCCGCACGTGTGCTCCAAAAATGGACTTGCTAAACTAACATATTCATGCTCTCTGATTTCCAGGGCCCGGACTCGAATGAACGGAGCAACACAGACCTTCCGCCGTCCATCTGTCGCAACGAATCCTTCGCACAACCGGGACAGCAGTCAGACCACTACTTCGGCGACGACTCCGACTGTTAGTGCTTATATTCCCCCACACATGACGTCGAATTATCAGTCTGGTGGACTGCGGAACGGTGCGGCCAGTGACAGTCGTTATTCCAAAGAACAACTCTTGAATCTCTACAGAACTCAGCGCGAATCGGGCAACCTGGGCAAAAATGTTGCGGAGTATTTTGTAGCAGACTGGAACCCTCACGTGGAGACTTCGACCGTGAACGGGGCCTGGGGAAAGCGGGATGACCACAAGGATACTCCCTCTGGACCTGAAGTTTGTTGGGATCATGGAGGCCAGGTGGAGCCGCTGGCATTAACTGATATGACCGATGACGAGAAAGAGGTTTGTTGTGCAACGCTTCTTCCAATCGAAGTTCACCTCTGGTCGATTCATAAAAACCCTTGCTAAAACTGCCGCGTAGCTATTCTCGAACTCGGTGAATTCCCCTCTGAAGCCCCCACCATCGAATACCTCCAAGGATAATACTGGCACTGGCACGGGACGCAAAACATCCATCTCTTATTCCCAAAACCATATGAATAGCTTCAATGTCTCCTCTCCCGGTTCTGGGCGGCCAGGGCCCAGGCGCCGTGAGACTAGCGATTCCATAGGAAACGCCATGTCTCCCACCACCGGCAGCTCCCGTTTCTTCCGCGACGAGCCGAATACGTCCACCCCGCCACCGTCCCTTCTGCGACGCAAGACCGACTTCCGGGATACCACGTCCAGCTCGAAATCGGAGGACAAGGACAAGGACAAGGACGCCCCTGGTCGGGAAGGCAGTGCGGATACGTCCTCTCCATTTGGCACTTTGAAACGCAGCGTCACCAATCCCCTGGGCTCCGGACTAACTGGACCGACCTCACCATGGCCGTCGGCGTCCCAGAGCGCCAGTTTCTCGCCGATGGGAGCCTTCGGCGCGTTCTCCCTTGGTTCGAATACTGCCCAGACGCCGACCACGGAGAAGAAAGCTGGATTCGGTAGCCTGCGTGGAGAAAGCAGGTTCAAGGGCTTGCTTTCGAAGGACAGTTCTGAGGATATTGGAGCGGCCGCAAAGGAGAAACCTTCCGTGAGCAGCTTGGAACGTTTGCCTGAAACCGAAGGCGACAAGCGCTCGCAGTCCCCATGGGCCGAGCCGGTCAAGACTCGCACTGGTCGAAGCGAGACGAACCCTTTCGCGGAGGAGCCACGCAGTGGGAGTGCCGCGCTCGGAGGCTCTTCAGATGTGGCAGCACCATCACAAAGCGCTGATCAACTTGGCTTCGGGGCCTTTGGCATGACATCCAGCATTCCTGGTTTCCGTGAATTGATGCAAAGCCATGAAAACTCTCGCAACCCCACGCCCAGCCTCCTTCAAGGTCATGAACCCACCAGTCCTACGAACACCAATCCGTACCAAAGTCCCCACGGAGAGAAGGCGGATGCGGAGGATGTCGAAACCGATGGGTCTGATGTCGCCCATCACCCAGGCATCAGCAGACTCCGTGATGCTTCCGGACCTTTTGGTTCAATGCGAAGAGTGGGTTCTGGGATGGACTTGCCCTCGATCGACCGCAGCGCAACGTCCAGTGTCGCGGGTAACCGAAGTTTTTCGAGCCTGGGTGGTCTCGGTGGACTTTCGTCTCTCGGAGGTTCAAGTGGGTGGCCGTCTAGCGGCGCTGTCGGCACACCAAGTCGGGAGCGATCTGCATTCTCCAGCGGTTTTGGTGATCCGATCTTTGGCTCAATGGGTGACCTTCAGTCGCCTAGTTTGTCAACATTGGGCGGAAGCGGTCTCTTCGGCCCCCATAGCGGACTCTCGGGTACCGGCAGTATTGGTAGGTCGAGCAAGCTGGGCTCTCTATTCCCGACAGCGATGCAAGAACAAATGCAAGCCGACCCGGCGAGGCAAGACGCCAGCAGCATGGATGAGGGAAACAGGCAAACAGGTGAGACAACCAACCGAAGCGTCATAGGAAGCAGTCCTGGAAAGACGGATTCACCCAAAAAGGACCAAGACCAGTCTTCCCGTGGAGGTGTCTTCTCCGGCCTTGACGGCATTGATATTGGAGGCAGCCCGCTGATACGTAGAGAAGATCCCCAACAGTCAGACAAGCCAAGCCAGATCGGCCATCCTGCGTCTACTTCTGCTGCGCAGACACCGGTTTCCGCCGTTGGATCGATTCCGGCTACCATGGCTTCTTCGCACGACGCATCCCAAGCCAATCCTAATCCCGGCCAGGCCGTGGGCAGTGCTGCCTCGAGTTCTGTGCCTCCTGCGCAACAGCGAACCATGGTCATGCCGGACCGTATGCGTTGGATTTACCGTGATCCGCAGGGTAACATCCAGGGCCCCTGGACGGGATTGGAAATGCACGACTGGTTTAAGGCCGGCTTCTTCAGTTCCGACTTGCAGATCAAAAAGCTCGAGGACCCTGAGTTCGAGCCCTTGGCGCAGCTGGTACGACGCATCGGTAACTCCCGCGAGCCGTTCCTGGTGCCGCAGATCGGAATCCCGCATGGACCTGACCCAAGCCCGGGTCCTTGGACTGGATCTTCGTCGGGCACCGCCCAACCTCCATTCCCAGGTAGCTTCCCGAGCTTCGGTACCACTCTGACCGCCGAGCAGCAGAATGCACTGGAGAGGAGAAAGCAAGAGGAACAGTATCTCATGGCTAGGCAGAAGGAGCACCTGGCCCAGCAGCAGGCCCTGATGAAGCAGATGCAGCTGCAAGGCGTTCCACCCTCTATGCATCCCCACCCGCTTCAGCACCACTCTAGCGCGCACAGCCTTCATAGCCAGCCCAGCTTCGGCAGTATTACTTCACCGGTCGGGTATCAGCCGTCCCCGATCCAGGGCCCTGGCCAGCAGTCTCACAATATTTCCGGCTTCTTTGATGCGGTTCCCATGAGACAGAATGCATTGCCCAATGTTGGCCCGCAGATGCTGGGCACTGATCTGGTGAACAGCCAAGACCAGCTTCCGGCTCTTCTGGACCGCTTGAATGTCAGCCGTCCCGATCCGTTCGCCTTCGGTAACCCTTCGTCGTTTGCTGCGCGCCAGCCGGACAATTTCCTCCACCACCAGCAAGTGGCATCCATGCTGCAAGACCGTGCTCGGCTTCAACAGGAGCAGGAACAGTATGACAAGGCCCATGCTGATAACCTTTTCGATCAGCAGGCCCGCGAAGAGCGCCTCCGTCAGTTCCACGCGCTGAGGGCTCAAGAGGGCGAATTTGGCATGCGGACTGCCGAGGGTCTGCCTACTCATCCTACGTCCGGTCCATCCCAGCAGGGCGAAGCTGAGCCGGCAACCTCTTCGCAACACCAGGATGCCGTTTCTAGCTCGACTACTCAGGCGCAGGCAACCCAACCAGCCTCGACGGCTGACGAATCTCTTACTCTTTCCCAACAGGTGCAAAAGGCAGCGTCTGCTCAAAAGCAGCAGGAGCAACAGAGACGACAGGAGCAGCAGCAGAGCCAGGCTCAGGCAGATGCGGCTTGGACCGCCAAAGCTGATAGCGGCATGCCCCAACCATTCCCTCCACCACCTTCTGCTTCTCCGCTTCCAGCTCCTGCAGCGCAACGGAACCGGTCAAATGTGGCAGAGTCACTTGCGGCAGGCTCCAGATCCCAGACCCAGACACCTATCGAGACCCCCGCTACGTCTATTGCTCCATGGGCGAAGGAAGCAAATGAGATGCCCAAAGGTCCTTCTCTGAAGGAGATCCAGGAAGCCGAGGCCCGCAATGCTGCGCAGAGGGAGGAGCTCGCGGCTGCAGCTCGTCGCGCTCAGCTCCTTGCCGAACAAGAACGTCTCAGCCAAGCACAGGTACAGACTCCAGGTCTCCCGTCGACTGCCAATTGGGCCAGCGCCGGATCCCCAGCGACCCCAACCTCCGCCGGCTCGGCGTGGAACATGAAGGGCCAGCCTGCGCCTGCGGGCGGCCCGGCCAAGAAGACGCTCGCTCAGATTCAAAAGGAAGAAGAAGCTCGCAAACAGCGTTTGGCCGCCGCTGCCGCCGCTGCGCAAACCGCGGCTGTGAGCCCAAGCGCTGCATCGGCCGGTAAGCGATATGCAGATCTCGCCAGCAAGGCTCCAACTCCCTCCGCCGCGGCCGCAGCTGCCACATCTGGCGCCTGGACTACCGTTGGCGCTGGCGGTAAGCCGAAGCCACCACCGGCTGCTACTATGGGACCGCGTTCGGCCAGCAATACCGTGCCCGCTACTGCGGCTGCCGCCAAGCCAAGACCAGCAGCAGCTCCGAGGACCGTCACCGTCAGCACCACCCCAGCTGTGAACCCGAACCGCGCCATGGAAGAGTTTACCAAGTGGGCCAAGATGACTCTGGGCAAGGGGTTGAACAGCAGCATCAATGGTAAGAGTTTAAGCCAATTGCATGTGTCCGTATGAATAGCGATCTAACGAAAGCTAATAGTCGACGACTTTGTCCAACAATTGCTGCTTCTGCCCGCGGACTCGGAGATCATTTCTGATTCCGTGTACGCCAACTCGCAGACGCTCGACGGTCGTCGTTTCGCCGAGGAATTCATCCGTCGCCGCAAGCTGGCCGATAAGGGCATTGTGGATCCGGTTTCCACGAGCGCGTTTGCGGATCAGAAGAATAACTCGGGCGGATGGAGTGAGGTGGCCAAGAAGGGTTCTTCGAATGCTCACCGTGAGGAGGATACCAGCAATGCTGCTTTCAAGGTTGTTGCTCCTCGCAAGAAGGGCAAGAGGTAGATGCTCGGTTTAGTCTCGGATGGATTGATTCATTTTTGTGTCTTGGTTGACCACCTGCATTTCTGCATGACTTTTGTCATGCTGTCTAGCCTGCATCGCTGTCGCAGCTCCTGTACTTGTACTATTTCCGTGATCTACATGATTTACGGTCTTGTTTGATTACTCTGTGTGAAATTGATGCCATGATTGTTTGTTGGACATGCCCGAGTACAGTATATCCATATACCGAGGTATGCGACCGACCAACTCCATAGTCATCCGTCTTGAGCGGTCTAGGCGAATGACGCATTCTGCAGCTCCACGCCCTTCGACGACGCTAAAAGAAGCCATTGCTTGAGAGACCGTGTCGGGAAATAAGCTATGAACCTGGGATGCGAGGTGTAGATCGCAACTGGCCAGACTCAGGTCGACCTGCAGCAACCGTCGATAGCCGCTCCACTTGTCTCTTAGAAATCGACGTCTCATTAATATTGATCTGATCCTCGCAAGTGACTCTGGAGAATCCCTATGGACCCAATGCACTCATATTGGCATTCTTTGATTCGCGATTGGAGACATCTCCAGCAACTTAACAGTCTTTCTGAAACAGCGCCTCGTACACTCTGACTCAATCGCTCTTATCGATAACAAATCGATTTGGCGGGGGATTCGTGTTCATAAATAAATAATTCTCGGATTGCTCTCGCTTTCTCCGACCAATTGAAGGTGCAATTGAAAAATACATAGTTTCAATTGACCGTGTTTTGTATCACTGGCCATCAATTGACTTTCCATTTGCTCATCCATCATGACCGTGGACACGACGAATCCAACCCCATTCGGGGCTCCGATGCGGGACCTCTTCCTGTTCGACAAGGAATTCAAGAACTTCAACCACGGTGAGAGAACCTGGCCCTCAAAATCCCAGTTACAATCGATCCCTTGCTCACTGACGGTCCCCCCCCCCCCCCCCCCCCCCCCC